>JZSA01004636.1:0-10865 GCA_000956155.1 Cotesia vestalis | reverse complement strand
AATATATGAAAAATTGATATGGGTACTCAAATGAAAGGTCTCGATAAGTGTAACATCGGGATGAGCTTATATCTTTAAAAATGTCCATAATTTAGAAAATACATGGTATCTTCTAAAATAATGATATTTATAACAATATGAGCTCATTTAGATATTACACTCATCAAGAGTTTTCATTTGAGTACCCACATGCATTTTGATATATTTTTCATATATATATATATATGAAAAATTGATGTGGGTACTCAAATGAAAGGTCTCAATGAGTGTAACATCAGGATGAGCTTATATCTTAAAAAATGTCAATAGTTCACAAGATACAAGGTCATTTTTTAATTATATATCTAGAGATATTTTTCGAATGCAGCCTAAATAATCATAATAAATTGACTATTGGTGAGAATGATATGAAACCTTAAAAAGGCACAAATTAAAGTCAAGACCTTTGCAATGACTAAATTTCACTAAAAAAAATTTCTTTTATCGTATGACTTTTATCCCAGAGACAAAATTTTTCTTATTCTCTTAATAATATAGACTATATAAAATTACACGATAAATTTTAAACCGAAAATAATTAAAATTTCAGACTGCAGATTGTTGATCCACATGTCGTGTTCATTGAAATTCCCCGGGGACTGGGATATTTATAATTGGGCAGGAAGTACCTCAAAAACTAAATAATCAATTTTATGTCACACGATTTATGTGATTTGACATGAAAATAGTTGATCGGTCAAAGCTCTGATGGTTGATTACTCTATCGGTATTAGCACGCCGCCAGTTGCTCTTGCCCACACACATATATATATATACATGTATCCACATAAACAAGTGAGCAAATAACATCTGTCAATTAGGGAGGAAGCTTATCAGTAGGGTAAAATATTCCCTTGTAATGGTTGCAGTGAATCGTCAGTACATTACCGAAATTCAAATAAAAACAATCTTTTTAAAATGAGAGCGATCAAAGCTTGATGCTGGATGTTGCTGGAGCAAGTAAATAAATAAAAATAATTATTACAAAACTGTACAATATTTAATCAATTAAAACGATTAAACAAATTCATCTCTGTGATTTGAGGAATGACGAACATTATATATACGGTATATTAATTTAGCTTTGCGAAGGTTAACGTTTAACAGTACGTATAATCCGTTATTTGCTTGGCAAAGTACCGAGTGCTCTGTGCACTGTGCTATCCAATGCTCGCGAGACTGAGACGGAGGCTGTGGTAGTTGAGCATTAATTGGGATTAAGTAAATCAAGACGCTAATTAGCTCGTCCGCTGTATTACTCGACTCAACTGGGTGTTTTCATCTCGGCGCTTCCACCCCCAATGCTATGCTCGAGCTCCAGCTCCAGCTCCAGCTCCAGGTTCTGCTTCTGCCGGTGGATGGACCAACATTTAATTTAACCGGCCATTTGCCACGGCCCTCAAATTTAGATTTATTCACTTGCACTGGCATTTTAAATACACTCTTGTAATTGTTTAGCCAGTTTTCAGTAATTCTACCGCTGGATCATCAAATTATCTTCAAGGTAATTTATTATTTTATCTTCTTTTTGTGTCAATGTTAAATTTATATATTCCAGGTTTGAATTTCGAAATATAAAAATTGAAGATTCTAGAGCGAGGATGATAAATGTAAGATATATAATAAAACTCTTAAAGTCAGTGTGCTGGCTGCTGGTAATATCGTGAAAAGTGTTTGCTCAGCTTGTTTAAACCGAACAGGGCATTAAACCGAGAGTTCTTCTTCTCTTGGTAAGTTTTTTCATTTCTGTTATATTAGCCAAGTAGAGTTGATACGGCTGCTACTGCTGAGATAACCTGGGGCACTTTACAGTGTGTGTTTAAGGCCTGCCGATTGTTCCAACGGTGTCTGACAACTCAACTTCAACTCCAAGAAGAATATCCAATAAAATTACTGTTTTTTATTTCAATATTGCTCGTTGAGGATAAAATATAATTCAAAAGTGCAATTATGTTCGTCACAATAATGTATATTGGGAACCTTGCAGTCACTATGTGACTTATGAACTATCAATAAATTAAATTTTGCATTATTAAATAATGACTTTTGTTAAATTGCACTGTATTTCCTCAAATCCTGATGATTTTAAAGATATAAGCTCATCCCGATGTTACACTCATCAAGAGCTTTCATTTGAGTACCCACATGCATTTTCATATATTTTTCATATATAGATATATATAATATATATAAATATATGAAAAATTGATGTGAGTACTCAAATAAAAGATCTCGGTGAGTGTAACTCCAGGATGATCTTATATCTTTAAAAATGTCAATAATTCACAAGATACAAGGTCATTTCTTAATTATGTATCTAGATATATTTAATATAAAAAATTTGAACCATTTATTATGAATTTGCAGCAAAAATCTTGGCGCTATAAATAACAAAAAATTTTTTTTTATTGATAATCCGCAAATCTCGAAAGTCTTATAGTGACTAGTTTTAATTTAAATTTAAATCGTAACTCTGATTTATATTTTAGCGAATTTATTTTCAGAATAAAAAATGATGCCGATGAAAGAAAACAAACAGTTGATTGGCAAATATTGTCTTTTGTCATGAGGACAATCGTTCTCGGTAGACGGTAATCGGCGATGGTTAGCGATTTCCAGAGAATAAGGGCGCCGAGGGGTAAGGGAGCTTTCAAGCTCTGTCGAGTATCTTCCTCTCTGGGGAAATGTGCGTAATCGTCGTTATATTCACCGGTGGTTCTCGCGTTTGTTTATTAGCCAACACGAGAAACGCTTCCGGCTGGAGTAGAAACTGTACCTCATGATTCACTGATGCTGATATCGATGAGGATACTCGTCCTAAAATCTACGAAAGTCCTAAGTAATTACGAAGAAGATATTTCTAATTATTTAAAATGAAAAAAAAAAAAAAAAAAAAATTATTTCCTTCAAAAATAAATAAATTCCTGCAATGTTTGCAAATTATCTTTAAAATTGAGACGCACCGCTGTCAAAAGTACACATGTGTACAACGTATGACTTAATGTTACTCAAACATTGCACAAAAATTATAGAATGTAAAAGAGCGAGCATGATTTTTTAAATAAATAATTCAAAAACAACAAAAATGATGAGTTGATATAAACTAGTTCGAGAATTTGTTTAAAAAAAAAAAAAAAAAGCAAAAGAAAATTTTAAAATAAAATATCGCACGGTGGAACGCGAGTCTTGTACACGTGTCACAGCAACGGCCAATCTGGGCTTCGGGGGCGGTTCTTACCCCGCGAGTACTTGAGGGTTGCTGGTGGGGTGCTTCGCAAACCGCTTTTGCACTCGCTACCGGCGTTCAAATCACGATCGCGACCTGCTTGATTACAACGTGTCCTCCTCCGACTTATAACTCGCGTGTGCTAAAAAACACTTTTGTTATTATATTCATGAAAATAAAATTTTTAAAAATGATTTTTTAATAATTAAAAATTAAAATGTATAGTTTGTACAGAGCTTGGTTCGGTGAAGAAAATTACTCTCATTTGGAGACACTTTCACCACCTGACACTGTAATACGGGTGGGAAATGATGGAGAACATCAATTTGTAGCTCATCGTGGTGTCTTGGCAGCTCATAGCGGATATTTAAAGGCTTTGCTGTCAACAACTTCATCTAGCGCATCTCGTGTTACTGGAGATTCTCCAAATCCTATTACATCAGTTTCTGTTTCTTCTGTTGGTAAATATTGCTTCAAATTATAATTTTGAATTTTTTTTTTAATTTTATCAAAAAATTTTTTCTTCAATTTTAATTCAATTTAATTTTTTTTTCTTCAATTTTAATTTAATTTTTTTTTTTCAATTATAATTAAATTTGATTAATTTTTTCTTCTTCAATTTAAATTAATTTTTTTTTTTTTTTTAAAAAATAATTTTATTTTTTTTTATATCATTAATTTAATTTTTATTTCTTCAATTCATATTAAATTAATTTTTATTCTAAAAAATATTAATTATAATTTTTTTTTAATCAGGTGGTGAAGCATTTGCTCCTCTATTAAACTACATGTACACCGGGCGCTTGGAAGTGACCCTGGACAACATCTACAGCGTATTATTAGCGACTCATTTATTGCACATGCCAGGTGCACTTGAACAATGTCGCGCAGCGTTGCTTCGACTTCGGGGTCCAGCTCCACCGCCACCGCTGCCACAAACTTCAAGTCCAACTATCTTGAGACCAGTTCCCAATAGACTGGTCGGTCCTTCTGTTTGCTGGCCCCAATCGAGTCTCTATTCATCAGCCGGGTTTCCTCTTCTTCCAAGTTTGCAACTTCCACCCAGGATTCCAGTGATCCAGAGTCCTCAAGAAACTTCAACAGCTTTCCGGTCAGTGGAATTTTTAATTTTTTCTTCAAACTAAATTAGTTTAGTTTAATTTTTACTAACACTTTATTTAATAAAAAAAATTATTCTTGTGCAGAGTTAACTCTCCAGAGCCTTCGTCTTCAACTTTTACACCAGAGCGAGCTCAAAAATACCGAGAGAGGTCCAACAGCCCGGTTAACATCGTGTCGACCTCCAAATTAAAAGACAAGTTGCGTGGGAGCAAGCCTGAAGAAAAAAATTTAAATAAAAAGGAGCAGGATGATTTAATTTCAGCTCAAAGGACTGTCAATTCCTCGCCGAGCACCAACGAGAAGATATCGGTGATAAATATTGATAGTTTAACGCAGCACAAGTCCGGCAGAAGCTCCAGATCCAGCAATGATTTAGCTACCACCAGTTCCAGCGGTGTTGTGCTTGATATCGCGTGTTGCGACGGCCCGGTTAAGTTTCACCGGGTTTTGAATGAAAATTACACCAAGCCAGACAATGGCTTGAGCAATAATCAAATTGACAATTCTAGTGGTAATAATAATAATAATAATAATAATAACAATAATAATAATAGTGCTCGGCAGCGAGTGAGTCAGCCAGCCAGTGCAAACTCATCCGCAGAATCCGAGATAATTGGCGAAAATGATGAAAATGGAAGACCCAACAGACAACGCTCTGAGTTTGATGAATCCAGTGTTGAGTCGAGTGAAACCGGCGGGAATTACACCTGTGAATATTGTCGTCATACTTTTAAGTCTCATTATTGTTACAAGAAACACGCCAGGAGGCACCTTTTGCCCACCGGCACTGAGGACTCCTCGGCTTCGAGTCTCCAGCGACCGGAGAATAAAAGACGCAGGGAAGTTCGCCTTCTTGATTTAAATGTCCAGTATTATCCTTGTAAAATATGCGGCAGCAAATTTCCGAGCTATTATTTTGTTCACAAACACAAAAAACTCTGTCACTCCGCGACTGAAATATTGAATGCTGAGAATGAGGATAATAATGCGGGTAATGAGGCCGCTGGTTGTTCTACGCAAACTTGAACGTAATTAACTAGGTATTAATTTAGTTTCATTGTAAGTTTATTTAATAAACCTGTTAATGACTTTTAAATATTTTTTTTTTTTTTTTTTTTTTTTTTTTTTTTTATATTTCTGAGTTTATTTGAGTGTAAGTGTAAATGTATGTTCTGAATATTAAAAATAAATAAAATTAAAAAATTAAAAGTTTATAATTTTTAGAAATCAATAGAATAATTTGACAAAACAAATTTTTTTTATTTACTCATCTTGTTTTGTGGATGTCAATTTAGTTGTATGTCAAAATTAATTTATATAATTAAGAGATTAAGAAAAATTTTGCAACAGGCATATCTTCACCGTAAATTGGGTTTGATATTTTTTTAGTCATAGTAATTTATGATTTAAATAATTGAGAGAGTAAGAAAATTTTTCTGACGAGTATATTATTATTTTTAAAGAAATTTTTATTGTTTAATTTGGTATCATCAAAAAGATCTTGATAAAAATTAGTGACTTTTTTGGTTTTATATATTTTTTTAGTAGTCAATTTTTTAAATCGAGTTATTGGAGTATTTATAATTGTTCCTGTGATAGCACTATTATTTTTTAAATTTATTTCAGCAATAGTTGATTTACTATGATAAGTTAATGAGTGTTAAAAAAATTTTTTTTTTAATATTTCTGAGTTTATTTAAGTACTTTGAAGTGTAAGTGTAAATGTATGTTCTGAATATAAAATAAAATAAAATAAATAAATTGAAAAATTAAAAGTTTATGATTTTTACAAGTGGTGAGCTTAAAATCAATAGAATAATAATTGGACAAAACAAATTTGTGTGTCAGTAATTATTATTATTGATTGAATGTTAAGCAAACATTTAAACGTTTGAAACGCATGATAGAACAGTAGGTGGGCTTTAGGCAATGGTTTCACTGTAATATC
Organism: Cotesia vestalis; assembly: GCA_000956155.1. Classification (NCBI taxonomy): domain Eukaryota; kingdom Metazoa; phylum Arthropoda; class Insecta; order Hymenoptera; family Braconidae; genus Cotesia; species Cotesia vestalis. Next base: position 4,530 of record JZSA01004636.1, on the reverse strand, counting down.
TGCGTTATTCGATGATTCATTCGTGAGATAACCAATAATATTAATTATATCTAATGTATCATCATCCAATATCCATTTTGCAATGATATAATTAATGTAATAACGTAGAATAATTAGCGAGACAAAGGTAATTTACAAATTTTACCTCGTGCAAATAATTAAATTAATTATCAATTACTAATGATAATTATTATTCTGGTTAGTGGGTGAATAAATAAAATGTACTTACCGATAGACTCGATGTTTTGAGCCTCCTCGTCACTAGTCTCCATAGGTGTTGCGTGGTTGTTTTCTTTCTTTTTTTCTTTAGATCTGTTTGCACTTGCACTTGCGTTACTTGCTGTTGTACTCGCAGACTTCTTTTTGTCCTTAGGCTCCGGTGTTTGCATTACCGCTTCACTACCAGTTCCGGTTGATGATGTAAATCCACTTGTATTTTCAGATCTAAAAAATTAACATTAAATGTTGAGAATTGTGTTGTGAAAATAAAATTTTAAATATTTATATTTTATTTTGTAATTTAATATAAATATTTTTTAATGTAAAAATTAAGTTAAATAATTTAATGTAAAAATTTTCAATATCTAAATTGAACTCTAAAACTTTTAACAAAAAAAAATATATTCAAAATTTTCAAAAATTATAATTTGAATAATCTATATTATTAAAAGAATAATGAAAATTTTGTTTCCAGAATAGTTTTATGATAAAATCGGTTTTTTTAGTGAACTTTAGTGTCATTGCAAAGGTCTTAACTTTAATTTGTGCTTTTTTAAGGTTTCATATCATTCTTACAGATAGTCAATTTATTATGATTATTCAGGCTGCATTCAAAAAATATCTCTAGATATATAATTAAGAAATGACCTTGTTTTTTCTAAATTATGGACATTTTTAAAGATATAAGCTCATCCCGATGTTACACTTATCGAGACCTTTCATTTGAGTACCCACATCAATTTTTCATATATTTTATATATTTATATATATGCATATATGAAAAATATATCAAAATGCATGTGGGTACTCAAATGAAAGCTCTTGATGAGTGTAATATCTAAATGAGCTCATATTGTTATAAATATCATTATTTTAGAAGATACCATGTATTTTCTAAATTATGGACATTTTTAAAGATATAAGCTCATCCCGATGTTACACTTATCGAGACCTTTCATTTGAGTACCCACATCAATTTTTCATATGTACATATTTATAATATATATAAATATATGAAAAATTGATGTGGGTACTCAAATGAAAGCTCTTGATGAGTGTAACATCAGGACGAGCTTATATCTTTAAAAATTTCAATTATTAAAACAGTACAGTGCAATTTAACAAAAGTAATTATTTAATAAAACAAAATTTTCATTCACATAAAATTCATCAATTGAATTTGAGAATCCTAAATAATAGTCTAATTAAAATTAATTAATAATTCAAAAATTAAGATTCGACAAAATTACATTAATTGGCAATTTAATTTGATGGAAGAAATAATTACAGTGAAAGAGACTAAAAATAAAAGAGAGATAGAACAGGTAGTTTGCATTCTGAATGCACTATGGTATTGTATGGCTTGGTACGATATGATATGATACGTTATTAATTAAATTCACATAGTGACTTGAACGACAATGAAATCTGCGAGGCTTGGATCAATTAAGATGATGAACAACGAGTGGATTGCTGTGCAAACAATCCCCATCGCCAACAGTTAACTCTATTGATTAGCATTACTATTTTATAATAACTGATCTCGTGATTGATTCTCTCGATTCGAGTTACCATTAAAACCATTTGTCTATTAACTTATAATAACATCTCTGTTATAGTAAAAGCAAGGGGGTCCTGAGTAACCGATATTAAATTAACCCTTTTTATTTCATCAATGTAAAAAAGTTGAATTTTTTCCATCGAACGTGAAGGTTTAATTTGTAAATTTGAGGGAAGCGATATCGCTATCGCTTCTGTGCCGAGGATGCGAATACGAGGGAGTTGTTTGGACACCGACTTAGTTCCGTCTGGATGAACATTTTTATCAATAAAATTGAATTTATTATTATAAAATTATTCTGGTAGATGTGCAAACAATTACTGTAATTGAAAATTAAAATATCTAATGTTAAATTGATAATTATACTGACGTTAATTTAGAGTCCTTGGTTGCAGTAACGTCAGCAGGTTCCTCTTTAGGTTCCTTTTTAATATCCTTGAGGGCCGAATCCTTGGTGTCGTTTTTGTTTTCTTTGTTGGCTTCTCTCGCATCTTTAGCGCTAGACGTCGACGAGCTCGTCGTCAGTACACTGGTGGTCGAGGTCGTGGAACTCTGGACGGACGTAACACTAGTGGTGACGACTGAGGAATCACTCGTCGAGGAGGTGGTGCCAGTATTGCTGCTAGTGGTGGTGCTGTTGTTGCTGCTGCTGCTGCTGCTGGTTGAGCTCGTTGTCGTCGGAAGAGACGAGCTGACAGTCGTCGAAGATGACGTTGTACTTGTCGCAGTACTTGTCGACGAGGAACTTGAAGAGGTAGTCGTTGTCGTTGTTGATGTCGTCGAAGTTGTTGTCGACGTTGACGCTGCGTTCTGGGGATTTTCTTGGGTTTTCTGTTGCTGCTCACGCTGCAGTCTTGTCGTTACACCTGTCGTTAATATATCTATCGTTCCAATGCTAGAATTACTATTGTTAACCTGCAATTTAAAAAAATTATTGTTTTAATAAATTTATTATTTAAATTGTTTAAAGTAAAGCGAAAAAAAAAATTTTTTTTTTAGGATTGCAATTTGTAGCTTATATTTTTGGATAAAAAAATTTTTTTGAATGATTTTTAAAATAATTGAGTTAATTTTTTAATTTTGAAAGAAAATTCTTTAAATTAAATAAATAAAAAAAAAATTTTTAAAAAGTAAAATAAAAAAAAACACGCTTGTTTTTTTATTTAAATGAAAATTAAGTTGACAATTAAAATATTTTTAAACTTTTAGATATTTTCAAAAATTATCAGTCGAAAAATAATTTTTCTGTTGAATCCAAAAAATTAAATTGATTATTTATTTTAAAAATCAATGGGCCACTTAAAAAAAAATTTTTTACTCAATATTTTGAGGCATAAAAATTTAACCATAAAAACCCACTTAATTATATAAATACACTGGCCACAAAAATTTGCTTATTCTCTTAAAAATATGGATAATTTGATTTAAAAAAAAATCTTAAAACGACTGTAAAAAATTTTTTTTTGACCTGTATTGCTATTTAAAAAAAAATTAAATTGAAAATGATCATATTTTTTAATTCTTAGATATTTGTAAATAGTATCAGTCGAAAAAAAAATTTTTTATTAAAACCAAAAAATTAAATTAAGTATTTTTAAAATATGAAGCAAAGAAATTTTTTTTTTTATAATAAATTATGTTTTGTTGAATTAAAAATTTTTTTTTTGCTCCACTCTAATGATAATAAAAATTACCTTATTGTTAGGATTATTTCTTGAACTACGTGTCCGCTGTCGCGATTTCCGCAACAACTGTTTATAGTTTTCAGCTTTTTTAGTGAGGTAGTAATGATGCACACAGTCTGCAACAGATTTATGTTCAAGAGATTGAGCTATCGCTCCAAAGTTCTTGGGATGTTGAAGATATTTTTCTTTAAAGAGTTCATGCTCCTCAGGACTCCAGACATTTATAAGCTTCCGTTCGCTGTGAAGTGCCTCAAGTTCTTCCGGCTGAAGCAGCCCATTACGATTTTGAAAAGCTATTTTCCGTTGCTTCTTGTCCAGCAGTAGAGGCGGTATAACAGCATACGAGCGCATCTTCTTATCCTCCATCTGTAAGTACCCATTTTCAACCAAACATTAATAATAATTGCTTACCGGTACTTAAAATGGTGTTAAATGATGCCCCTCATATTTAGTTGGTCTAAAATTTAACTTGGACGTTCCCATAAATAAAAAATAATTATTTTTAATTTCACAAGAAAAAAATAATTAATTTTTTTTTTTTCAATTAATTAATTAATTAATTTTTTTTTAAGGACTGCTATTTGCCATAACAGAAGAAAGATGATATTTTAGTGAAAAGAAGAATAGCACGTTACTAACCTGACGGGCAATAATGGCATTTTTTAACTCGGCTGATACTTCTTCCTGGGAAATCAGTAATAGGTAAAGAATCTTCCATGAAGCATCCGCAAGTTAGAATAATTGTCAACAGAACGAAATAATAATCTAAATAGTCAACTAAGAGAAAAATAAATAAAAATCGCGACTTTGATTTTAAAGAAACTACTGAAAATTCCACTGAATTTTTCTAATTATAATTATTATTAATAATAATTTTATAAAAAAAATTATTTCGTTATGAGTCCATCCAACTCCATGACAATCCAGTTGTGTAGGGCTATCCGCCGTCTGATCCATAGACTAGTAGAAGACCAGTGAAAAAAATCAATGCTCTGGACTTTGTCCGGAGTCAATAATTTTTTTTTTTTTTTTTTTTTTAATTTTTATTTCACTAATTGCAATTTT
>JZSA01004635.1:0-17489 GCA_000956155.1 Cotesia vestalis | reverse complement strand
TTTTTTTTTTTTTTTCAGAAGGATTCGCTTCAACAAAACTGCTGTAATGATAAACTGGAATAATTCAATGTTACTTTTCGTGTAAATTGTGAACTGAGATTTCATTAATCATGCGATAGGCCTCTAAAATATTTTTACTTTTCAATATAAAAAATTTTTAAATTTCTTCTTGGAAAATTTTTGTTAATTGTAATTTATTTCAATTTTTTTGTTCATTTTAAAATCCAATCAAATGAATGTTACTTTTTATATAAATTATTAATTTAAATTTAAATTAAACAATAAGTTTTTTTGATATTTTTATTTTTAAGTAAAAATTAAAAAAATTTCTTCTTGAAAATTTTTAAAATATTTATCAATTTTAATAAAAAATTTTGTTCATTTAAAAGTCTAATTAAGAGAATTTTTTCATTTCAATCTTGAGCTACAATTTCATTGATCAGGAGATAATTTTAAAATATTTTCATTTTTTAATAAAAAAAAATTTTTGACAAAAAATTGAAGAAATTTCTTCTTGTCCTTTTAAAAAACTAGTACATTAAGCTACTAGACGTAACGGGATACATGTAAATAATTTAAAAAAAAAAACATGTTTGACCAGATTAGACTTTTTTTAGGCAGAAAATTGCTGGGTGCATCGGTGTGGATTCCAGTAGAGTTTGCGCGACTAAAAACCACTGGCGATCAATGGAGGGGAGAGGAAGCCGCAACAACAATCAGACCAAGTGGAATAGACCGAGTGTACGGGTATTATATGAGGGATGGAGATGGATACCAGCCGCCAAGAAAATACAACTTTCACCCGTGTTCGCCCACGCGAATGGTTGCCTTTTTATCGAAAACTCGTGTCTAAGTCTATCAACGGCAACCACTCGTCTACGCACTATTGTCGCTGGTTTTTATTTTCTTTGCGGTCATTCAAGCACATTCTCCTTCATTTATAAATATCTAAAAAAAAAATTACCGTTAATTATAGTTTATAGTTTACATTTTATGATTAACACAAGTCCAATCGCTGCTGAGTTTTATAAAATTAAACAACTATTACACTTGAAAAAAAAAAAAAATCAACTTTTAAATAATTATTAAAATTATTGAATCAAAAAAATTGTTTTAAGAGTTACATTATCTTAAATTCAGAAAAATTTATTAGATTAAAATTTTTTGTACTTAAATCAAAATGTAACTTTTAAAAATAATTTTTTTCATTCAATTTAATTTTTTTTCAAAAAACTTAATTTATAAATTTATCTTCACAATTAATTTTTTGCTTTTATAAAATCTAATTTAAAAAATTAAAGTGCACGCGCATCCGCCATTTTAAAAAAAAAGACTCCATCTTGTTAAAAACAAAGTTTTTCAATAAAATTTTAATGGCTGGTATTCTAAAAAAAAAAAAATGAATTTTAATAATATATAACCTCATTAATTGTATTTTTCACTAACAGCAGCGATCGGACCTCGTTAATCTGAAAAAGTGAAACAGAATAATTACTATTGAGTCGACAATAAAATGAACTAAAGTATCCTCATCAATAATTGCATTTTAATGGGATTAAAATTAACATAAAGTTACAATTAAATTTGATTAATAGGGAGGCGGAGAATGAGTGGTACTGACTAATTCATTTCCCAAACAAGGCTTAAAAATTTTGTTTGATTGAGCGAGAGTGAAGCTTTATAAATAATTTATAAAAATGAAATAAAAAAAAATTAAGTGACTTTAGTGTCATTTAGTTAAAAATAGCAAAAAAAAATATTAATAATTAAGAAATGTATCGTGTTAACTATTGACATTTTTGAAGACAAGCTCGTCCTAATGTTAAACTCATCGAGACCTTTCATTTGAGTACCCACATCAATTTTTCATATATTTTATATATTTATATACATTACATATATGAAAAAATATATCAAAATGCATGTGGGTACTCAAATGAAAGCTCTTGATGAGTGTAACATCGGGATGAGCTTATATTTTTAAGAATATGAATATTTAAGAAAATACAGTGCAATTTAACAAAAGTTATTATTCAATAAAGCAAAATTTTAATTTTTTTATCGTTCACAAGTGAATGCAGTCACATAGTGACTTTTCAAAAAATAAAAATTCGGGGATTGAAACTTAACTCTCAGTATCATACGCATAATAACATCATTATCCTGGAATAATGAAGGGAGAGATATCATATTTTAGTATATTTAGGTATTATTTATAAATGAATATACGTACATTGGGGGTAGTATTTCTATAGGGATCTCTGGTGTAAGCCGCGGCTCCCGGTGGAGGTGGCGTCTGATTGACAGGAGCGGACGGTGCCGGTGGCGGTGGTGGAGGCGGATAAGAGTGTACATAGCGAAGAGTGCTGGGCACTGGCACGGTGACGTAATTACTGCCGGCAGAACCGGTGACTACCCCTGTTACGCCAGAAACACTTCCGCTCCCGGGTGGACCCACTGCCCCTCCAGACGATGGTGTGCTTGGTGCACCCTGGCCGCCGTAACCGCCGCCTACTGTTCGGGGTGACACCGGACTGCTGCTCTTGATGTTTATGTAATTCTGGGTAGGCCTGCAACAATTCCAGACTAATTAATCGTGTTATTCATTTCACTTTCAATTATTAATAATTTATTATTATTGAGGGCTAGGGAATGTTTTAATTACTGCATTCTTTGGATTATTTTTTTATTTTTTTATTTTTTGGATAATTTTAATTCGTTTGATGGATTATTGAAAATTTCCTGGTTTTAATTATTATTAATATTGATTTTATTTCATTTATTTTATGCGAAGAATTTTTAATTAAAATTCAATAATAATTATAGTTTATTGATAAAAGGATTTTTTAATATTTAAAAAGCTTTATTAATTTTTAATAGATATTTATTAATAATTAAAATATTATTATATGAATTTAAATGCAAAGTGAGAAAAAATTTTATTTCGACACTTTTTAAATTTTAATCAATATTTTTTTTTTTATAAAAAAAATTTAGAAATAAAATTAATTATTAAGATTGATAATTATAGATTAAAGAATTGTTTTTTTTTTTTTTTGGATGATGTTAATTAATAATTGTAATTTTTTCCCCAAAAAATATTTATTAAAGGTTAAAAAATAATTTTTTATACTTAATAAATTATTTTTAAATAAATTAATTTATTAAAAATTAACAAATCTTTTATTAAAGGCGATAAATTTAGAGAACAAAGTTTTAAAAAAATTTTTAATAATTTAAATATTTCTTCTAAAAAAATATTAATTAAAAATAAAAAAAAAATAATATTTCATACTTAATAAATAAATTAATGAATTTATCAACAATTAATAAATCTTTCCATCAGTAAATAAAAAACAGGAAGTATATAATATATTATACGAGCAACTTTCATTCATGTTTTAGTGAATGATATTCAACCAGCGTATTGACTAAATATATTTTGTCCTAGTGCAGTGTTTTTTAGGTGTTCGCGATGCGTGACCTTTATACTAAGGTCGCACCACGCCCCTATATAAAACGAATATTATATTGGTAGAACAGCAATATAAAAGTAAAATAATAAAAGTCAAAAGTAAAATTATAAAATTGATTAACAAATCAAGATTATATAATAATAATATAAAATATAGACCCTGATAGTCTCTCAAGTCCGAGTATCAACTCAAAATAAATTTAAATGAAGCATCAGGATGATGTTAATTAGAAACATGCAAAGCACCTGTGATTAGAAAGTTAAATATATTCTTGCAAAGGTCAACGATCCCAGAAACAATGCGCGGTTAATTTTGGCGGTAGACACACGCTTACAAAAATTCATTTTTTATTTATTTAACTCTAAACTAATCCGTCAATTATCTTCTCGACATCCCAAGTCTGCAATTAAACGTCAGGATAACGGAGATGTTTTATTCAGGATTCATTATTTATTTGCTACCTATCCATGACATTAATCTCGCCTTTGTTTTATTTAATTACACTAAAAAAAATACCAATTGATCCAGAAAAATTTTATTTTTTTATTTTTAAAATCTTAATCACGTTTAAAAAATTTTAATTACTTAAAATTTTATCACAAAAATTCAGGAAAATAATTTCGTCCATTTATTAAGACTTTCTGAGCAATTACAAATATTTTAATTTATTTTTTTAAATTAAAGTTTGGTTTGAGACATCAGTTTTAATTATTTTAAGAATTTTATGAAGAAAATTAATAATTTTGACGTTTAAGAATTGATTTAATTTAAATATATCTTCAATTTCTTCCAACTATTTGTTTCTTGAAAATTAAGAAAATATTTAATAAAGTTTTTAGTTATGTACATTGTAAAAAATTTTATTTATATTAATAATAAAATTCACTCCTAATAAAATCAAAAAAAAAAATTGGTATTTATGTAAAAATTATAAAATGTGGACTTAAAAATTTTTTTAAATAAAATTACCAACATTTTTTGCCAAAATTTGATTTTTTGAAATTTTCTATAAAGTAAAAACTAAAAAAAAAAAAATTATTATTGAAAAATTTAATTTCTTGCAAAATTAAAATTTTCTCCAAAATTTATTTTTTTTTTAATAAAATATTTTTTATCTTTGATAAAAAAAATTCAAACTTGTTCCAAATAAATAAAAATAGAAAATTTATTAAAACACAAAAATTTTAAATAGTTTAAAAAAAAAAAACTATTGGAGTTTTTTTTTTACTAGTTTAATTTTCATTTATGATAATTAACTTAGCATATATTTAATAATTTTAAAACAAATAAATTATGGCAAAAAAAAATTGACATCTAAAAATTATAAAAACAATTATTTGGAACAAATCTTTTTGTTAAATAAAATTAAAAAATTGTCAAATGACAGCTACCTTGACTATCATAGTGATTTTTATAATAATTGTATCTTCTTACATTAGACAAATTAGGTGAAGAAATGTTAAATAAAATAAGCAACTTATTACCGGTCTGTACGCTATTATATGTTAACATTCATCGGTGGGTGTAGCGGGAAAGTTTGATTAACGTGTGAGTCATAGACAAGTTTAGTATTCACAAGTATGCACATTAGCTATCGATTGAATGGTATAGTTGGATACTATACAAAATAGAGGAGAGGCTCGTCATAGACGGCAACCTAACAGTAATACTCCAAAATAATCCTTTCATAATATACCTACATTATTGTACGAGATATAGATACATACATACATACATATGTGTAAAATTTAATTCAATGATAGACGGAACAGAACAGAGGGGCTTATTATTAAAACATTACATGTGTGTGTAGATATTGGATAAATTTAATATTTAAGTGACCTGTCGACCTGACCAATAAAACCGGGTTTTATATATATATATATTTTTTTTTTTATAAAATACCAACTGACTAGTTGAGGAATCGTTTTTTACATTTTTGAAGACGGCATCTTAATATTATAGATGGAAATGTACTCAGTTTTAATTAATTTGAAGATTCAGATGATATTAATATCAAAATAATAAATTGAAATCAATTTTTAGCAATAAATTTAAATTAATCTTCATTAAATTTAAATTTTAAAGTTGATAAAAATTTTTTAAATTTTAAATTCAAATTGGAAAATTGAAATACTACAAAGGAATAGATTTTCGAGGTTTATTTATATATATATATAAATATAAATCTCGATCGTGATAAAATGGATTCCGTAAAAAGTTTTACTTTTAATTTCCATCTCTGAAGCTTAAAAAAAAAAAAAAAAAAAAAAAAAATTAATAATCTTGACAATAAGGTCATTTTATTCCAAGGTTGAAAAATTAAAAATTTTTTTAAAAGACACCAACAAATACAATAAATTACAGAGAAGAAATAGCAAAATAATAACCAAAAATTACTCAATAATTTTTAAAAGATGAAAATTGATGTTCGGAATTTTTAGAGAAGAAATAGCAAAAGATCAATAAAAAAATGAACCAATAATCTTCACAATAAGGTCATTTTATTCCCAAGGTTGTAAAAATTGAAAATTTTATTAGAAGACACCAACAAATATAACAATCTATAATTGAAAATTGTAGGGAAGAAATAGAAAAATATTAACCAGAAATTACTTAACAATTTTCAACAGATGAAAATTGATGTTCGGAATTTTTAGAGAAGAAATGGCAAAAAATCACTTAATAATCTTCACAATAAGGTCTGTTTATTCCCAATGTTGTAAAAATTGAAAATTTTTTTTAAAAGACACCAACAATTATAATAATCTACAGTTGTAAATTGTAGGGAAGAAATAGCAAAAGATCAACCAAAAATGACCTAATAATCTTGACAATAAGGTCATTTTATTCCAAGGTTGAAAAATTAAAAATTTTTTTAAAAGACACCAACAAATACAATAAATTACAGAGAAGAAATAGCAAAATAATAACCAAAAATTACTCAATAATTTTTAAAAGATGAAAATTGATGTTCGGAATTTTTAGAGAAGAAATAGCAAAAGATCAATAAAAAAATGAACCAATAATCTTCACAATAAGGTCATTTTATTCCCAAGGTTGTAAAAATTGAAAATTTTATTAGAAGACACCAACAAATATAACAATCTATAATTGAAAATTGTAGGGAAGAAATAGAAAAATATTAACCAGAAATTACTTAACAATTTTCAACAGATGAAAATTGATGTTCGGAATTTTTAGAGAAGAAATGGCAAAAAATCACTTAATAATCTTCACAATAAGGTCTGTTTATTCCCAATGTTGTAAAAATTGAAAATTTTTTTTAAAAGACACCAACAATTATAATAATCTACAGTTGTAAATTGTAGGGAAGAAATAGCAAAAGATCAACCAAAAATGACCTAAAAATCTTCACAATAAGGTCTTTTTATTCTCTTGTTAGAGAGATTGAAAAATTTTAAAAGAAACCATTAAAAATAAAATTTACGATCATAACTTTTAAGGAAGAAATAGCAAAAGATGAACCAGAAACAACCCAATAGTCTTCCCAGTGAGGTTTTTTCTTTTTTTATAGTGTGGAGCCCTAGATGTGACATGAACATGAACCCTGGATGATACATATGAGGACTTAACCTCCAGCAGCTAGATCTAGTGCATCCTCTCCTCTTCCGTGGATGAATATGGCATGAATACGGTGCACAGTCCAAGTTCCAAGTCTAGTCGATGGATAGAGCTACAGCTGGGCACAGCGCAGAGTTTAGAGCCAATCAGTGGGGAAAAAGTATCTGGAGGGGCTCGAGGATGCGCAGAAGAATCTAATAACTCAGAGCCGGCGATTGGTCCGCGGGAAGACAACATGGCTCCCGGTGCGCGCGCATATGCGTCAAAAAGTAGCGCCAGTTCGAGGCACGTGGCCAAGATGACTGCGCGACCGCTACTCCAGGGACCACGCAGGCGCCAAATCGTCAATGCAAACACAAGCACAGTGCTAAGTAAAGCATGTAGCATGTCCGTTAGACTGCAGCGTTGCCACATCCCCGGTGTGTAGCTATAGTTATAGTTAATTTGCTGCGTTGCTGCCGTGCCCTCTACTTCTCTAGACCTGGTAAAGCGTTCCTCGATCTATTCGTATTCGTGTTCATCAATCCGACCAGCAACAGCAACCAGCATATGGATATTATATATGGAATTGCCAATGCTATGGGCTATTATGTTGCTTTTCTCTATTATATCGAGCTCTGCTCATTCTTTCAACAAAATTACGAGCTATATACTGCTGCTACGTCATCATCAATGCCGTTTTATTTATTTCTTCTTTTCATTATTTTTTTTTTTTTTTAGTAATTTATATTTTAGAATTTTTGTAGGAAAAATTTTTATTAATATTTTTCTTCATTTTTTCTCAGAAGAAATATTATCCAGATTTTTTTTAAATTATTATTTACAGTTTTTCTTAAAAAAATTTTACTTAAAATTGAATTTGAAAATTATTTCTTCTTAAAATTTTTTTTTCATTTTTTCTCAGAAGAAATTTTAGCCAGATTTTTTTTAAATTAATATTTACAATTTTTGCAGGAGAAATTTTATCTGATACTGAATTTAAAAATTTTTTTCTATTTCTTCTCAGAAGAAATTTCGACTAATTTTCCTTAAAAATAAATATTACTATTTTTTGTAAGAAAAATTTTACTTGAAATTGAATTAAAAAATTTTTTTTAATTCTTCTCAGAAGAAATACTGACTAAAGTTTATAAATTTTTAAATAGTAATTCCAGAACTTAATATTTATACTTTGTATTAATAAAAATTTAACTTTTTCTTCTTGAAAATAAATTATTTGAAAAAAAATTCACTCGATAAATATTATTATTTATTATTAAATAATTTATTCAAATTATTATCATTCTTAATATATTAAAAAAGTGTATATTTTGATATTTTTTCAGCGTTAAAAATTACAATTTCAAATTATATGTATGCAATTTATATGCAAAGTGTCCTACATAAAATAATAAAATTTAAACCTTATTTATTAAATTTCAAATAAAATTTTTCTTCACGACAAAAATTAATAATAATCTTAAAATATTTGAGAATTAAATTTTTTTAATATTTTCCAATAATATGACGTCGTTTCATTAATACCGCCTTTATTATTATGATTAATTTAAAAAATTCTGAATAATTAAATTCTTCAGCATTGATTGTTGTTAAAATTAATTAGACAATTAATTTTTACTCCAAACGCCGGAGGTTAATTAAAAAGATGAATAATTAGACACATAATGCGCAGATATCTCACCAAGGATTAAAATAAAATGAATAATAATAATAAATGTACGTATGCGATAGTCTTTAGAGGCAACACCTGCTTTTCAGCTTTTGCGACGGTTATTCTGGTGTGTATACGTAGGAAGAATGTGATTGAAGAGCCCGCACCTGTCATACAAGCGACAATCGATAATCGAAACCCGTCTTCGTCTTGAAAACCCATCAGGTATCCGGGAAATTCCACGGAAAGGTCGATGTACCGATCACGAAACCCAGAATGATGGATTAGCGGCGTTGCCATCCAATTTTACTTTATTGCCAACTCGTTATCATTCCTTACAAGTATTTTATTATTATCCCTACATTCGTACTTGCAATACCAATTACCAAACTTTGTACTTTAAACGAGGGCCTGTACTCGGTAACAACTTTATCCTTGAACGAAATATTTTAAACTTTTGTAAATATTTATCAAGTTCAAACGTTAATCTCTAATAAAACGTTTTTAGATTTATTTATGTTAAATTAAAGTTTTTATTATTCAACATTTGACAAATTTAATTTTTCATCAGTTGATCGTTAAATTTTTATTTTTTCCAGGAATTTTTTAATGCTTTTAAATTTTATTTTGGTAATTGTTTAGTTTTACCGGCTATGAAATTTAAATATATAAAGAAAATATTTAGAGTTTATTTTTGAGTAATTATACATTTTTTTTTTAAGTTTATCAATAGCAACATTGCAGTCACTGTGTGACTTGTGAATTATGAATAAATATAATTTTGCTTTATTTTAGTAATTACTTTTGTTAAATTGCACTGTACTTTCTTAAATATTGAAGTTTTCAAAAATATAAACTCATCCTGATGTTACACTCATCAAGAGCTTTCATTTGAGTACCCAAATCAATTTTTTATATATTTTTCATGTATACATATATATATAATATATAAAATATATGAAAAATGCATGTGGGTGCTCAAATGAAAGGTCTTGACGAGTGTAACATCAAGATGAGCTTATATCTTTAAAAATGTCAATAGTTCTCAAGATACAAGGTCATTTCTTTATTATTAGATCAAATAATTAAAAGAAAATAACAAAATTTACATTTATAAAATTTTTTCTTCTAGATTTTTAATTTTAAGTTGACAAAAAAATTTTCTAAATTAAAAGTTTTGAAAATAATTATCGTTAAGCTTTTATAAATTTTATCATTAAATATCTATATAATTATCAATTTAAATATCAACATAATAAACTAAAGGACAAAATTTTAATTCTTTCATAAAAATTGAGAACCATTATAACAGTTTGTATAATAAAAAAATAAACTAAAAAATAAAAATGAAATTAATTTAATACAAATTTACAACTATTGTTCAAATTAATACTCTACTTTTTTATTTGACTTCCAATTAAATATAACATTATCATCTTGACACATGTACTAATTTAAATATTTAATTTCGAAATATAATTGGCATAAATTGTACATGTTATAATCCTGTTATATAGAATATTATTATTTATACAATGCTTTATACCAATTATTTTTTAGTTCCCTGAGAAACTGCTGAGAAAAACACAATCAAAACTTTACACATAAATTTTTACAACTGTTTTTCTTTTTTACAGTAAATTATCAACCTCAATTTAATAATAAAAGAAATAATTTTGTCCTTTGGATATATAAAATTTGTCTAATAAATATTCAGGATTTCTTCCTGAATAAATAATAATCTTTTAATATTTCTTCCAAGAATTTAATAAAAACGTAAACCGGATGACATAAAAGCTAAAAATAACAAAAAAAAAAAATTTATCAGCAAATCGAAAAGATAAAAAATAATTAATGAAACTAATATGAAGCGATAGCAGAATAAAAGAAGATACATATAGTAATGTCTTGGTAGACAAAAGTTGATGACGACCGCCCGGTTGGATGTCGCTGATGACGTAACGGTCGGTGACCCCCTCCGATCTTTTCGCGAAGGTATCCCACTCACCCCGCTAACTCGGCATGTCTTCTTCTTCTTTTACAACACAGACCAAATAGAAGAGAAGAGCAAGAGCGACCCTTGACTTGTG
The DNA here is from genome assembly GCA_000956155.1 of Cotesia vestalis. Classification (NCBI taxonomy): domain Eukaryota; kingdom Metazoa; phylum Arthropoda; class Insecta; order Hymenoptera; family Braconidae; genus Cotesia; species Cotesia vestalis. The sequence continues at coordinate 6,687 of JZSA01004635.1, read as the reverse complement.
CATGCACACATACATGTACATATGATGTATTGTAAAGAAGCATATACATAGACAGCGGAAGCGAGAAAAAAATTTATCGATAAAAACAACTAGAGGATTGATTAATACTGAGAAAAGAGATGCACCAGACCAAGAGCCGGGCGTATTAATACAAAAATAATCCTCAAAATATCTTCAGATAAAAATGAAGAAAAACTGTAAAGAAGAAATAGAAGGAAAATTTTAAAAATTAAAATAAAATTATGGACGTAGATAAAGAAGCTATAGATTATCGTTAGCGATGATTGATGATTCGTCAGCTCAGAATTGACGGAAAGACAATATAAATGGATAAAAAGAGGGGGTGGAGACTTGAATAGGAAAAGGGATCAATAACAACGACATTACTCTGATGCATGGCATTATATATGTGACGACTATTATGAGTTAGAGTACTACTACTACCTTCCTGAGACAAAGACTCTGTGTAAAGCATACGCATCAGATACAGGAAAAGAGTCACTATAACTATCATCATCATCATCATCATTGTTATCATCATCATCATCATCATCATCATCATCATCATCATCATCATCATCATCATCATCATCATCATCATCATCATCATCATCATCATCATCATTGTCATTGTCGTCGACAGACTTTTAGACTATTTTACTAGATAGAGACCAGCCGAATATCAAGTAACGAGTAATGCTCGTTTTCTTCCTTAACAAAAGGAGCCAGCTTGATTTTTTTTTTAGCTTGAAGACTAAATATAAATTTTTACAGGGCATAAAATTAAGAAAATTGTAATTTTTTAGTTTTATGGTTCAGGATACTTCAATTGAAATTATAATTTTTTCTTTAAAATTAAAAAAAAAAATTTTTTTTTTAATTTCTTAAATTTTTTAAATTTCTTAAATTTATCTTCTCTTTGCAGATGCTTTGTATTGCATAAAATCATTATTTTTAAACATTCTACATATAAAAATGTAACATACTGTTGTAAATTGCCAAGGGCGTTTCTTTACAAATAAATAAATAAATAAATATTTTTTTCTTCTTGAATATTATCAAAAATAAAATTAAAAAAGATTTTTTTTTGAAATAATAAAATTGACATTTTTTATTTTTTTTTTTTTATATAAAAAATTTGATAATATCAAAACCTTCAAAATTAATTTTTTTTAATTTTTATGATTGTAATTATGAATTCATTGAGAAATTAAATAAATTCGAGTAAAAAATATTAACTTTGCAATTTTTTATACTAAAAAAAAATTACGTGAACATAAAGTAAGAAAATACCAAGAAAATTTTCAACAATATTTTATAATAATAAAAATTTTTAAGAAACTTTAAAAAATGTTTCATTATTAATTAATTTGTTTTTAAAGACCAAAAAATTCGATGATGTCCGCAAATTTTAATATCATAAATTTTAGATTATCTGAATTACAAAACATCTGATAAAAAAGCTAGACTCCTGATGAACCAAGGCCCTAAAATTACAAAATAACTTTTAGACATAACAGAACAACGAGATATTACGATATTGAATATCGAAAGTCAGTAATAATAGTTATAGAATAATAATAAAAAATAAAAATCGTCTAGTCACGCTTCATTAGTATGGAGCGATACCCCTTTTGTTAAACTGTGCCATTGGTTTATTGTCCGTCTTGAGTATTATTATAATATTATAATATAAGTAACTAGTTCTGGTACTGGTGATTTTAAAATAGTATTGCTAGTGTCGGGGTCCGGTCTCGGCGAGATAAAAAATTTAGAAAGTCATCTGTTGAAATTGACAAAATAAAATTTTAATGAGAATGAGATCGATATTGGTGTGACGTATTAGTTATTACTCGTTTGCATGATACTGAAATCAGTTGACATTTGACCATTTCAGGTTGTGTTTAAAAAATAAATTAGCAATAAATTTTATTTTTTATAAATGTTCATTATAAATGTTTGGATTTTGAAAAATACATAAAAAAAAAATGAACAATTTACAAAAAAAATTGATTATCACAAATTTTACAAATTTTCAAAAAAAGTATAACCAGAAAAATTACTAGGTCAAATCGGAGATTACACTGAGTATAATCCAAAAATAATTTAGCATAATCTGGATTATATTTAATATTATCTGAAATTTTTTTTCACCACAGATAACTCTGAGTATAATATGGAACGATATGCACGGAAAAAACAAGATGACACTGGATATCATCTCAGATTATACTCAGTGATATCTGTGGTGAAAAAAATTTCAGATGGTAGCTACACAAAAAAAAAAATTGCGTCATTGCGTCAAAAAATTTTGTGTTAAATATTTAATACTTTTAGGTGTAAATTTAATATTTATTGTATTAAATTAACACAATAAAGTGTTAAATGTTTGACACAAAAATTTTTAACACAAAATTTTTTGATGCATTGACGCAAAATTTTTTACAGTGTAGAAAAATCTAGATTATACTGCGTGATATCTGGATTATACTCATTGTAATCTGGATTATACTCATTGTAATCTGGATTATACTCATTGTAATCTAGATTATACTCATTGTAATCTGGATTATACTAGCTAATATCTAAAACATACTCATTGTAATCTGGATTATACTCATTGTAATCTGGATTATACTCATTGTAATCTGGATTATACTCATTGTAATCTGGATTATACTCATTGTAATCTGGATTATACTCATTGTAATCTAGATTATACTCATTGTAATCTGGATTATACTAGCTATAATCTGAATTATACTCATTGTAATCTGGATTATACTCTTTGTAATCTGAATTATACTCATTGTAATCTGGATTATACTCTTTGTAATCTGAATTATACTCATTGTAATCTGGATTATACTCTTTGTAATCTGAATTATACTCATTGTAATCTGGATTATACTCTTTGTAATCTGAATTATACTCATTGTAATCTGGATTATACTCTTTGTAATCTGAATTATACTCATTGTAATCTGGATTATACTCTTTGTAATCTGAATTATACTCATTGTAATCTGGATTATACTCTTTGTAATCTGAATTATACTCATTGTAATCTGGATTATACTCTTTGTAATCTGAATTATACTCATTGTAATCTGGATTATACTCTTTGTAATCTGAATTATACTCATTGTAATCTGGATTATACTCTTTGTAATCTGAATTATACTCATTGTAATCTGGATTATACTCTTTGTAATCTGAATTATACTCATTGTAATCTGGATTATACTCTTTGTAATCTGAATTATACTCATTGTAATCTGGATTATACTCTTTGTAATCTGAATTATACTCATTGTAATCTGGATTATACTCTTTGTAATCTGAATTATACTCATTGTAATCTGGATTATACTCTTTGTAATCTGAATTATACTCATTGTAATCTGGATTATACTCTTTGTAATCTGAATTATACTCATTGTAATCTGGATTATACTCTTTGTAATCTGAATTATACTCATTGTAATCTGGATTATACTCTTTGTAATCTGAATTATACTCATTGTAATCTGGATTATACTCTTTGTAATCTGAATTATACTCATTGTAATCTGGATTATACTCTTTGTAATCTGAATTATACTCATTGTAATCTGGATTATACTCTTTGTAATCTGAATTATACTCATTGTAATCTGGATTATACTCTTTGTAATCTGAATTATACTCATTGTAATCTGGATTATACTCTTTGTAATCTGAATTATACTCATTGTAATCTGGATTATACTCTTTGTAATCTGAATTATACTCATTGTAATCTGGATTATACTCTTTGTAATCTGAATTATACTCATTGTAATCTGGATTATACTCTTTGTAATCTGAATTATACTCATTGTAATCTGGATTATACTCTTTGTAATCTGAATTATACTCATTGTAATCTGGATTATACTCTTTGTAATCTGAATTATACTCATTGTAATCTGGATTATACTCTTTGTAATCTGAATTATACTCATTGTAATCTGGATTATACTCTTTGTAATCTGAATTATACTCATTGTAATCTGGATTATACTCTTTGTAATCTGAATTATACTCATTGTAATCTGGATTATACTCTTTGTAATCTGAATTATACTCATTGTAATCTGGATTATACTCTTTGTAATCTGAATTATACTCATTGTAATCTGGATTATACTCTTTGTAATCTGAATTATACTCATTGTAATCTGGATTATACTCTTTGTAATCTGAATTATACTCATTGTAATCTGGATTATACTCTTTGTAATCTGAATTATACTCATTGTAATCTGGATTATACTCTTTGTAATCTGAATTATACTCATTGTAATCTGGATTATACTCTTTGTAATCTGAATTATACTCATTGTAATCTGGATTATACTCTTTGTAATCTGAATTATACTCATTGTAATCTGGATTATACTCTTTGTAATCTGAATTATACTCATTGTAATCTGGATTATACTCTTTGTAATCTGAATTATACTCATTGTAATCTGGATTATACTCTTTGTAATCTGAATTATACTCATTGTAATCTGGATTATACTCTTTGTAATCTGAATTATACTCATTGTAATCTGGATTATACTCTTTGTAATAAATATATGAAAAATTGATGTGGGTACTCAATTAAAAGCTCTTGATGAGTGTAACATCGAGATGAGCTTATATCTTTAAAAACGTCAATAGTTAAAATAATACAGTGCAATTTAACAAAATTCATTATTTAATAAAACAAAATTTTATTTATTAAATAATAATTTAATTGTAAATACCTAAAAAATTGTCAGATGTCTGATAATTTCAACATAATTACTAAAAATATTGCAAGCAAAAAATATAAAAATAATATACATACAAATGAGTGATGATAAAATGTATAGATTTTAGAAATATGTTTCAAAAATGTATGAAACTTTTTTTTCCAAGTTTTAAAATTTTACTTTTGTAAATATTTCAATTTTTTATTTAAAATGATGAATAATTTTAGAATGTAATTAATTTTATAGCAAGTAAATTATTTATAAAATTATCAAATAATTTTTACACTTTTAAAAATTAAAATATAAAAACTATATTGTAAATATTTTTCTTTACCATAATAATTTAATTAAAATTTCAAATATGAAAATTTTTTAGATAATAATAGTAATAATAATAATAAATTTACTTATAAATTCACACGAGAGTTTATCAAAAAAAAAAAAATAATAATAATAGCGACCAGCGAAATCGGAGTTGGCCACCCTATTAATAAATGAGCTTGCTTTAAAGTTTAAACTTAAATTTACAGTCTAAGCACATGTATGCAGATGCACATTTCGAGTTAAAGTAAACTTATAAATTCAATATATAACATATAGTATTTATTATATATGTATATATAAGTTTTAAGTCACAAGTCTGTATATTATCTTGAGGGTCAGAATCGACGTTTTAAAGTACCATATGTACGTAATACAAAATACAAGCAACCTCAGCTCCATTCCTCTAATGATGACGATACTGTGAAAGTATAAATGTGGCAACGCTGTCGTCTGGATACATTTTACTTGCTAAGCCCAAAGAAATTTTACAGAGTACCAGTGAGAGCAAAAAAAAAACATTCTTTTCTCGAATGGAACTAACGGTACTCATGTTTACTGGAATTTTGTGTGAATCAACAGCCTTTGCAGCTATAAAATACAAAATTCAGTATGTACAGCATAATATATAATATATACTACTACAGAATCCAGGTATAAACTCAGTCAAGTAGTTAGAACTACATTCTCTATACCTTAAGTTCTATTATTCTATCATACATTAGATATATCTGAAAAATGTATGATGGATGATGAATGATAAAATAGTGAAGGAAGTTTCACAATAGTGCGCTGAAGGTTTCCAAAAACCGGAGATGGAGATTGAGAGACCGTGGCCATGACCATAATGCTTCAGTTTCGCAAACCCGGTCGTCGACTCGGATAGATTTTAAATATCTAATTTATTTAGTTGTCTTTACTTCTGAATAAAGTACAAGGCTGATTTTTGGATTATAAGATTGCTGATAATTTTAAAGAATTTTTTAACATGTAAATTATTTTTAAAGTTTAAAAGAAAACCGAACTAAAAAGTGGAGAATAATTTTAAATAAAATTGGTTAATAAAAAAAAATTATTTTACTATAAAAAAAAGTGTGTTTGATAAAATCATTGTAATCTATATTGTTAAAAGAATGAAAAAAAATTTCTCTAGATACATAATTAAGAAATGATCTTGTATCTTGTGAACTATTGACATTTTTAAAGATATAAGCTCATCCCGAAGTTACACTTGTCAAGACCTTTCATTTGAGTACCCACATCAGTTTTTCATATATTTATATATACATTATATATATGTATGTATGAAAAATATATAAAAAATGCATGTGGGTACTCAAATGAAAGCTCTTGATGAGTGTAACATCAGGATGAGCTTATATTTTTACAAATGTCAATAATTAAGAAATAACCTCGTATCTTGTGAACTATTGACATTTTTGAAGATATAATCTCATCCTGGAGTTATACTCATCAAGACCTTTCATTTGAATACCCACATCAATTTTTCATATATTTATATATATATATAATATATATGTATATATGAAAAATATATAAAAAATGCATGTGGGTACTCAAATGAAAGCTCTTGATGAGT
>JZSA01004634.1:0-83894 GCA_000956155.1 Cotesia vestalis | reverse complement strand
TTTTTTTTTTTTTATACATTTTTCATTTTAATTAGGATTTCAGAATAAAATTAATAAATAAATAATCTGTCATTAATCCTTGATAAGTATGCAAATTTTTAAATTAGATTTTTTAAAATCAGTAAAAAAAATTTTACCATCATAAATAAACAGAAGAAACCTTTTTTAATTTTAATTAATTAATTAAAAATTTTCAGACTTGATTAAAATTTTAATATAATAATTATATTAAATAAAATAAAATTATATAATATAGTGAATTTTTTGTTTCAGCGCAGATATTGAGCAAGAGTAGTTGAAAGTCTTTAGGAAAGTACATAGGTGAATAAAACAGAAAACTGGAGGTTGATATTGAGATTGAGAAACGACTTTAGTAGAATAGAGTTCGAGCTAACGAAAATGTAGTTCAATTAAGAAGATTGATTTCTCACGAGTGCTTTTCTGAGTGGAAGCACGTTGTTATTGATGTGAATGTGGACGTTGATATTGATATTGACGAACACGCGACCTGGTGCAGCAATAATATTCAATAGAATAGAACAAAGTTACATTCCATCGGTAGTTGAACCGACAATTTACGGCATTAAAAAATCTACAGGGATATTAATTTAGTGACGCAATCTTCCCAGGAAATCCTAGAGCCGCCGGAAAACTAAAGCAATCACGCCACGGAAGTCTAACTGAGACATTGTTGTTGTTTTATAAGTGAGTATAATTATAATTAAAATTATAATTATAGCAGCATTGATAAAAAAAAAATAAATAAAATAAAAATAAACTTTACAGAAAATAAATTTTTATTTACCGGTGGAGCTGCACGGGAGTTGATCTTGCAGGTAAATGCTGGTTGTGAGAAGGCGGAGGCGGCTGGCCCTGGTGACTTTGAGCCTGAATTCTCGTGGGGGTTGCCGAGCCGCCGACTAAAGAGTGTCCATGACCCCCGTGAGGATGGGGATGGTGATGATGGTGCAAATCTCCGCCAACTGGACCTCCCACCCCTAGTCCACTCACTACCTGGACTTGCTTGCCCACTGTCTCCATCACCCCTGGCGCATTATGTGCTGGAATATTTTAATCATTATTAATATTTTTTAATTAATTTATTTCAGCAAATTTTCAGTCATTGTGTGACTGCTGTGATTTGTGAACTATTAAAAATTAAAATTTTGTTTTATAAAATAATGAATTTTGTTAAATTGCACTGTACTTTCTTAAATATTAACTTTTTTTAAGGTATAAGCTCATCCTGGAGTTACACTCATCAAGAGCTTTCATTTGAGTACCCACATGCATTTTTGATATATTTTTCATATATTCATATATATATAAATATATAAAATATATGAAAAATTGATGTGGGTATTCAAATGAAAGGTCTCGATGAGTGTTAAAAGGACGACGTTAAATTGTGCTTTTTCAAGGTTCTGTATCATTCTCACCTAGTCAATCTAATTAAATAATTAGGCTGCATTATAAAATGCTATTTTTCTAAAAACTTAATTAAGAAATAACCTTGTATCTTGTGAACTATTGACATTTTTAAAGATACAAGCTCATCCTGATGTTACACTCATCGAAACCTTTCATTTAAGTACCCACATCAATTTTTCATATATTTATATATATTACGTATATGTACATATGAAAAATATATGAAAAATTGATGTGGGTACTCAATTAAAAGCTCTTGATGAGTGTAACATCGAGATGAGCTTATATCTTTAAAAACGTCAATAGTTAAAATAATACAGTGCAATTTAACAAAATTCATTATTTAATAAAACAAAATTTTATTTATTAAATAATAATTTAATTGTAAATACCTAAAAAATTGTCAGATGTCTGATAATTTCAACATAATTACTAAAAATATTGCAAGCAAAAAATATAAAAATAATATACATACAAATGAGTGATGATAAAATGTATAGATTTTAGAAATATGTTTCAAAAATGTATGAAACTTTTTTTTCCAAGTTTTAAAATTTTACTTTTGTAAATATTTCAATTTTTTATTTAAAATAATGAATAATTTTAGAATGTAATTAATTTTATAGCAAGTAAATTATTTATAAAATTATCAAATAATTTTTACACTTTTAAAAATTAAAATATAAAAACTATATTGTAAATATTTTTCTTTACCATAATAATTTAATTAAAATTTCAAATATGAAAATTTTTTAGATAATAATAGTAATAATAATAATAAATTTACTTATAAATTCACACGAGAGTTTATCAAAAAAAAAAAATAATAATAATAGCGACCAGCGAAATCGGAGTTGGCCACCCTATTAATAAATGAGCTTGCTTTAAAGTTTAAACTTAAATTTACAGTCTAAGCACATGTATGCAGATGCACATTTCGAGTTAAAGTAAACTTTTAAATTCAATATATAACATATAGTATTTATTATATATGTATATATAAGTTTTAAGTCTCAAGTCTGTATATTATCTTGAGGGTCAGAATCGACGTTTTAAAGTACCATATGTACGTAATACAAAATACAAGCAACCTCAGCTCCATTCCTCTAATGATGACGATACTGTGAAAGTATAAATGTGGCAACGCTGTCGTCTGGATACATTTTACTTGCTAAGCCCAAAGAAATTTTACAGAGTACCAGTGAGAGCAAAAAAAAAACATTCTTTTCTCGAATGGAACTAACGGTACTCATGTTTACTGGAATTTTGTGTGAATCAACAGCCTTTGCAGCTATAAAATACAAAATTCAGTATGTACAGCATAATATATAATATATACTACTACAGAATCCAGGTATAAACTCAGTCAAGTAGTTAGAACTACATTCTCTATACCTTAAGTTCTATTATTCTATCATACATTAGATATATCTGAAAAATGTATGATGGATGATGAATGATAAAATAGTGAAGGAAGTTTCACAATAGTGCGCTGAAGGTTTCCAAAAACCGGAGATGGAGATTGAGAGACCGTGGCCATGACCATAATGCTTCAGTTTCGCAAACCCGGTCGTCGACTCGGATAGATTTTAAATATCTAATTTATTTAGTTGTCTTTACTTCTGAATAAAGTACAAGGCTGATTTTTGGATTATAAGATTGCTGATAATTTTAAAGAATTTTTTAACATGTAAATTATTTTTAAAGTTTAACAGAAAACCGAACTAAAAAGTGGAGAATAATTTTAAATAAAATTGGTTAATAAAAAAAAATTATTTTACTATAAAAAAAAGTGTGTTTGATAAAATCATTGTAATCTATATTGTTAAAAGAATGAAAAAAAATTTCTCTAGATACATAATTAAGAAATGATCTTGTATCTTGTGAACTATTGACATTTTTGAAGATATAATCTCATCCTGGAGTTATACTCATCAAGACCTTTCATTTGAATACCCACATCAATTTTTCATATATTTATATATATATATAATATATATGTATATATGAAAAATATATAAAAAATGCATGTGGGTACTCAAATGAAAGCTAAAGGTCTCGATGAGTGTAACTCCAGGATGAGCTTATATCTTTAAAAATGTCAATAGTTAACAAGATACAAGGTAATTTTGATATTTTTAAAAATGTAAGCTCATCCTGATGTTACACTCATCAAGAGCTTTCATTTGAGTACCCACATGCATTTTGATATATTTTTCATATATGTAATATATATAAATATATAAAATATATGAAAAATTGATGTGGGTACTCAAATGAAAGGTCTCGATGAGTGTAACATCAGAATGAGTTTATATCGTTAAAAATGCCAATAGTTCACAAGATACAAGGTCATTTCTTAATTATCTATCTAGAGATATTTTCTAAGGTAGCCTCAATACTTATCATAATAAACTGACTATCGGTGCGAATTAAATGAAATCTTTAATAGGCTCAAATTCTAGACCTGAATTTGTGCCTTTTCAATCTTTCATATGCTTTTTAGCAATAGTCAATTTTTTATGACAAGTTTTTAATATTTTGTTGATTCTATAAATTTATTCCATCAGATTAATCCATTAAATAATTTGTAATTGATCCCTGTAACAGCACTATTATTTTTAAAATTTATTTAAAAATACCCAAACTATGTATAGAGCCGTAAAAAAATCATGAAGCCAAAGTTTTCTTATTCATAATCCGTAAATCCGTTAATATTAATAATAACACTCGTTAGATGAATAAAACAAGTAATGAATAATTAAATAAGTGCGTGTAATTAATAAAATAAAAAATAACCCGCGTAACCCAGATTTAAGGTTGTTCCAACTGGGTGGACATGAACCTCTTATGGCGTGCAGACTCTTAGCAACTTTACTAGTACAGCAGATCTATGAAACGATTGCTGATGTAGGTTAATGACAAGCTGGATCTTGCTTTAGACGTGATACTTATTATAATTTTAATTATAATTATTTATTTTTAAATTATTCATTTTTTTTTAATAACACGCCGTCATAAAGCGGTACATAAATTAATATCTCCATATTAATTTATCCATTACATGTAATTTATTGTAATATAATATAACAATAAATAATAAATAATAAATAATTACTGTCACGTGATAATATTATGTTTTGCGCCTAAAAAAAATTCAAGACTGTAGTTGTAAGTCGATGTCTTGAATAATTCAATGTCATTTCCGTCAACGTTTGATTGCTGTAACTATAACTAGATCTTCAAGTGACTGGCAATAAAACTATTTAAGTAATAAATAAATCTATTATCGAAGGAAGTCTTCTTTGAAAATTTTTATTATTAATTGTGTTTTTAATCTACTGTTTTGTTGCAATTGGTTATTATTATTGAACATCTAATTTTTTGAAAAATTACACAGGAAACGTCAATTAAAGCTACAGTTTATCGATAGGTTTTTTTCAAATTAATAATAGTAGTAATAAAATTTAATTGACATTGATAATGATAAAAATTTTTCAGTAATAAATTGTTGATTAACTTTTTAAAATAAAAAAAAATAAAACACAACCCTTGTATTGAATGGACAGGGCTCTAAAGCTGCGATAGTAAATCCCTTTCAGCGTTCCCTTTCCCTTAACTTTCGCTTTTACTTCATTCTATACATATATATATGTGTAGTCTATGTTTTACATACTTTGTTTGTCATTTAAATTTTTACATGGCCGCTGATTTTTTTAATTTGAGCCTTTTTTTTTATTAAATTTTTATTTTTAATATTGTATTTTAAAAACAAAAATTTAAAAATTTTTATAAAATTAATACGATCAAGATTTTTATTTAAAATTTCATGATACTAAATTTAGATGACACGTGACCATTTTTTCATTTTATTTAACTCAAAAAAATTCTATTTATAATTTTGTACAAATTTTGCACGTACAATTGCACTGTACTTTTTTAACTATTGACGTTTTTAAAGATATAAGCTCATCCCGATGTTACACTCATCAAGAGCTTTCATTTGAGTACCCACATGCATTTTCATATATTTTTCATATATACATATATATGTAATATATATAAATATATGAAAAATTGATGTGGGTACTCAAATGAAAGGTCTCGATGAGTGTAACTCCAGGATGAGCTTATATCGTTAAAAATATCATCACTGGACAAAAGAAAACTCCATTCCTTTATTCAAGTATTCAATTATCAAAATAAAAATAAAAAAAAATTACTGGATGATTGTTATATTTATTATCGTGAAATTTTATGATACCAAAGTAAACAGATATCTAATTACTTTTTGATTATTATTATTTAAAAAAAAAAAAAAAAAAAATTATTTTCTAAGAAAAATTTTAAAAATTGTCACTTGTCAGTTTATTCCCGTACATACCATAAAATTTACTAAAACTAAAGTTAGTCGACGTTTTTAATTTTTGTATTTATTAAATTTGAAAAAAAAAAAACTTTTAAGAAATTGCACTTCAAGTTCAAGTTTTTTTTTCTTATTTTTTTGTCATCATTTTTATAAAAATAAATTTAGCAGATATTTAATAATTTTAATAATTTTTTCTAACAAATAAATTATGACAAAAAAAATTGACATTTAGAAATTTAAAAAAATTAAAAATGCAATTTTTTTATTAAATAAAATTTAAAAATTCTCTAAAAATTTTTTAATAATAAAAATTTTTCGATGTTGGCTAACTTAATTTTCATGAAATTTAAAAGTTATATATAAAAATCATTGATAAAGTGTAGCCATTAAAATTTGATGTTCAATAAAAACAATAATTCTAAAATAAAGTGTAAATTACATCGCATCTGTCCAGGAACCCGGTGTTTTCGGATTAGATCAAAATCTTTGGTCATAAGAACTCTTTGGTTATTTATTATCTGTACCCGTAATCGGAATTGTAATGCACACGCCTGTAAACCTAAATTAAAAAAAAATAAATAAGCCAGATAAGTAAAGTGTGTGGTGTGTAATTGTTATAATAAAAATAATAATAATAACAAGTGTTAATAAAACTCACCAGTAATGACATCACCCTTTGCAGAAAAAATGATAATATCCTTGTTTGAGTGGTCTCAAGTCACAAGGACGCGGCTGCTGCTGCTGCAGCGATGACACTGAACGCGCACAAGGCCGCACTTGGTAAAGTAACGCTCGAATACACGCGCCCGTGCATCCAGCAGATTATTCACAAACTTAAGAACGCGTGTTCGATAACAATAACAAACCAATCGATTTAGATTTTTTTTTTTTTTTTAATTAAATTAATAATAATAATTATTATTATTTTTATTAATATTACTATTAATGGTAAGCCGCACTACTACTCAGCCCACAAGTATTCACAAATATCCTCGTCGCTGTACACTAATTTTTTTTTTAAACTTGTTAATATCACGTCACAAATTATTTATTATTATTATTATTATTATTATTATTATATATTTATTATTATATCCTTAATATTATTAAACTTTAGCACTTAAATATTTCTCACGTTGATTTACACACTTGCACAGATAAATTAAACAGCTCGTTTACTTGTTGGTCGTTTGTGTCGTTGCACCTCTTGTCCTCGTCCGCCAATAGGATTGTTAAATATCTGAAAATTATAAAATGAGAAAATATTATTACAGGTCAGTAGATTTTTATTTAATTTCATTAAAATATTTTGCGCTGTCATAAAATAAATATTTAGAAATTTTTAAACTTTTCTAAAAATTAATTTAGCGGATTTTCATCAAATTTTTATCATTTTTTTATCAAACAAATTATGGCAAAAAAAATAAAAACAAAAAAATTGACATTTAGAAATTTTAAAAAATTTTAAATGCAATTTTTTAAAAATTACTTTTAGGAATAAATTTGTTTGTTAAAAAAAAATTAAAAAATTATCAAGTGACTGCAAATTTTAGTGTCATTAAATTTTTTACAATAATAAAATTTCAAATTTAATTTTTCTTTAAAAATAAAATTTTTTTTTTTTAATTTTAATTTGACAGATAAATATTTTCTACTGTAATTTAGGCTTGCCATACGTCCAGATTCATTCAGGACATTTTTAGGATTCAGTTTCACGGCTCACAATATTTAAACTCCAAAAATAAAATAAAAAAAAAATTTTTCACACCCCGTTTTTTTTTCTTAAAGTTTATCAAAAATGTAATTAAAAAAAAAATTAATTGTTTTTAAATGTCAAATTTTTATTTTAAAAATATTAGATGACCACAAAACTGCATTTTCATCAAAAAAAAATAATTAAAGTTAAAAAAAAAAATGAAATTTTATGACCAGTAATTGAATCTTTCTTCATAAAAAATTAATAATTTTAATCTAACTAGAAACAATTTTTTTTCTGCAATTTACACTTTTTTTTTATTTATTTTTCGTAGACAAAAAAAAATAACATAAAAATTTATGAATCACTTTAGTGTACTATTAAGATTATTTTAATCAAATACAATAAACTAATAATTTTATTTTAATTCCAACTTTATTTTAAACTCAGATATTTTCATCCGGCTTATCAAAATTTTCTAGTCAACAATAAGCTTACTTTGTGTGAGTAAAAATAATATTCTTCTTATAGAAAAATCAATATTTTGAATTCCATTAAAATCTGGAAATTTTTAGAATTTTTTTTGTTGAAAAAATAATAAAAAAAGGTAAATATTAATAATTTTCAAAAAAAGATAAAATAGAAATTTTATCCAAAAACATGAGAGCTAAAATTTTTTCCGACTTTTTAAGGCAAAAAATTTATCATTATTTTTTATTATAAACAAGCAGAAACAAAAAAATTTTGAAAATTTTAATTTTTCACCTAGTTACAGCCCAAAATGGGACTGACCCGACTTGTAAATAATTACCAAAAAAAATTTCACATTTAAAAAAAAAATTTTTTTCAATTGTAATTTAATTGATAAAAAAAATCAAAAAATTGTTAAACGTCGGCTAATTTTAGTACCATCAATTAAATTAGAACCGTGAAATATTCTCACGCAGAAAAACAAATAAAAATAGTAATAAAGAGGCGAGTGCGTAATTGGGGTAGTACTGAAGGTCAGTAGCTTATTTGAATATCTATATCGCATACGGCTAATATTGAAAGTTGTTATATTGCTAAATATATATATATATATATACAAGCAAGTAGCATTCAACTGAAACAATAATTAGCCGTACATGTTGGCAACCTTGGTTCGGTCTATTGTATTATTTGAATACACATCCAGTAAAAAGGAAACAAAAAACAAGACAACTAAAAAATAAAATAAATAAAAAACGAGAGTATGTAGAATATGATTTTTGATCGCGGATGAACCGAGGAAGCGTGACAGAACTAAACGCGGGGAGTAGAGGGTGTAGCGGAGAAACTGAAGGTTGAAAAGTCTGGCATTTCTCTTTTTCTCAATCTTCCTGTCTCTCTCTGATTCAATTCTGTCTCACTCGGGTCTTATTGTCTTCACAGGTGGCATATTGCGCGTGGTTTCATGGTGAGTAGTCTTCTGTTCTCTGTTTTATTTCGTTTGTTTGAGTACGTGTGTGTATATATGTTAGGTGTTGTGTGAGATATCGAGTACACACCGTAGTACTGCGCGCGCAGGTGTAAGTTAAAATACTAGGTGCTGTTGTCAGGGATAGTGCTGATAAGTCTAATCGGGAAGAAAAAAACAGATTTGAATTTTTTGGCAATTCAGAAATGCATTGCGTCTAAAATCATATTTTTAAAAATTTTTTTTCAACTATTAAAAATTATTATTGATGAAATTTTTTGTGAAATTTTAAAAAATATGCAATTAGCAGACATCTGATAATTTAAAAAAATTTCTTTTTTAAAAAAAATTGTAATAAAAAAAAAAAAGTCAGTGTACATGGAAAGAACAAGATGACACTGAATATCACCCAGTATAATCTGGATTATACTAGCTACTATCTAAAAAATTTTTTCACTCTGTCAAAATCTTGAACATTGTGAAAATTAAGTAACCCTATTATTGGCTCTTTGGGCTGTTGGATTTATGCAACGGCAAATAAATAAATAAATAAAATAATTAATATAATAATACTGAAGTTAGCGATCAGCTGACAATTTAAAAAAAATTTTTTAACTAATTAATTACAATAAAAAAATGCTTATAAAAAATTTCACTTGTAATTTTTATTAATTTTCACATGTGAAACTTTTTATAATAATTTAATTCCTAAAAAATTCTAAAAAAAATTTTTAATGTCTGTTAACTTCAGTGTTATTTAATATAAACCAAAACTAAAATGAACAATAAACACTAAAAATACTTATGAATAATTTAAAAATTAATTTTTCAAGTTCCAGACACCCAAAGCACAGAAATCCCGCTCAAGTAATGTTAAGAATAAGAAAAACTAGTAAAAGAATAAAGAATAAATAAAAGCAGGTGAAAATCCATGCAAATAAAATTGATGATAAATAATAGTAATAATAATATTGGAGTAAACAAAGCAGCGAACTCTTTATCACTGATCAGTTGACACGCGATACACTCACGTATCTTATTCGTACTATTAGTACTATTATAGTCTCTTGAAAGCCTCATTACATCCACATACACACATAATAATAATAGAGCAAATAGCAAACACCAAATATATATCTTAATATCACTTTCTCTCTTCAATTACTCTATTGAGGTATCTATCTCCTTATTTATTGATACGGATGTATGTAATGTATGAATGTATGTATTTATTTAATCAATCTCGTGGTCTATTCATGACCATCGCACCTCGTGACTTGGGCTAGGTCGCTCGCCTTCGAGGAGCATCTCCCGACCGAGTTTTTCCAGCTCCGCTTCTGCTGGCAATTCTGGAGATCGGTCCCGGGTTCCTTTTCCGTTTCTTCCTTCTCCGCCTCGCACTTCCTCGCTGATAAACGAGAAGGAGTTGCCGTCATCGCCACACAACTACACCGACTTGATGTGCATCTCCACTGCTACAGATGACTTCCAGAGCTCCCTCTACAGAATTGTCACTTTTTACTCCAATTACTCTTTATTTTTTATTTTTTTATTTTGTATAAGAAGAATTAGTATTTATTTCTTCATTAGCTTCAAGAAGTATAGATGTATATTGTAATAAGCCAAGTCGGGGTTTGATGAATGTTGAATGTCAAGTGATAGACACACGCATTTTAAGTGCGCGCGCAGCTAAACTTTTTTTGTTATCTTCCTTTTGCCGCTTGGTTATCCCTCTTTTCTTCTTCACGTCACTATTCTTAACTCCATTTATCAATTCGTTATTATTCTTCAGCTACGCTACCAGTTTTTAAAACTCCAAGCCTTGTTTTCCAAGTGAAAAATGCATCTGTAACAAAGAAAAATTTTTTTTTTATTATTAATTATCCTTTTTAATTCATTTTTATTATAAATATTGCTTCATAAATATTTTTACGCCTTTAAACTCATTAAAAACTGTAAATAAATCTAAAATTACTGTCTCTTGTCTTTTGAAGACAAAATGGCTACTGTTTTACAAAATGGATGCTTTGAAGCGTCAAGAGCGGGAAAATTTGAATATATAAAAATTAAAAAATATCTTCTTAGATATTTTAACATTAACAAAAACAAATTTATTGATAAATTAAAATACTTCAAGTCTTTAAAAGAATTTTTTAACAATTTTAAGTTAAAAAAAAAAAAATCAGGACCTTCTTTAGCAAATCGATAAAATTAATAATTTAGTCACAAAGTGGATATGAATGTACCTTATGTTTATGTATATCCATTACATGGACATCTTATTGCATGTGAATGAATGCCGTGTTAAAGAGAAGATAGTAGGTCGCTGGCAATATATATGACTGAATAAAACTAGCTGACCTACTCATAATCTCAATGTCCAAAAAGCTCAAATATAATACATATAAATTAAAATTTAAAGACATTAAAAGTATTTCTCATAAAAACAATTACGAGTTTATAAAATAAAATAGTTAAATTAAAAGATTTGTGAGTATGAATTGAAACTATTTGGTGATGTTTGAACAGCAGTCTTGTTTGCTCTTTACTCTACATTCTACATTCTATGTAACATTATTATATATATTCAACATCAACATCACTCTTCGTGGGAGAGTGAGGAAGTTTATAGAGAGAGGGCTTTCGATAATCGCGTGAGGAGCCATAAGATTATTCGTGCAGGCGGGCGTCTGGCAAGACCGAGGTCACGCCACATTGATGCGACCATATGCTCCAAGCTTCGCTATCTACATATGTAGACCCTTTATCCAATTCTAAGACCATTTAAATTAAATCTCTATCCTTGTGATTACTATCTTCTTTTGTACCCGACAATTCTACAGAATTTTAAATTTATGCATTTAATTTCTGACTTTATTTTCATTAAAACAAACAAAAAGTTTAATATTTATTTACAAAAGAAGAAAAATTTAGCAAACTAACATTTAAAATTTTTAAATATTCAAATTTTCCCGCGCTTAGCGCAACCATTTTAAATTTCACCGCCATTTTGTCGACAAACGACTTTACTTTCATTTAAATAAATAAATTTAATGTATAATTACAAAATAAAAAAAACTTTTTTCTTTAATTATATTTAAAATATTAATAAAATTGTTAAATATTCAAATTTTCCCGCGCTTAGTACTTTTGCGCATCCATTTTAAATCCCGCCGCCATTTTGTCGGCAAACGAAGAAATAAGTATTTTTCAGTCTGTGAGACCTTTTTAAAAGTAAATACAACAACCGAACGGATATAGTAGTAAGGAAGTGGGCCGCGAAATAAAAATAAACAAAGGCGACCCCCTTTTATTTTTTTTTTTTTTATTTAGATTTTTAAATTCAATTCAAATAGTCTTGACTTGTTCGTGTCTTCCTCTTTGTACCGTCAGCCTCAATAATTGTTATTGTTATTATTTCTTCTTCTCTCTATCTTTATGAGTAAGTACTTATATATTTTCCGTGCAATTACGAACAGAGAATAAACAATAGGGGATGAAAGAGGTGTCGGTATATGCAATGCACGTACAAACGTTTATTCCTCGAAGATATATTTCCAAGTAATTTAAAATATTTTTGGCGGCTTAAAAATAGCCAATCGTTATCGCAAATGCATCTGAATAAAATCAACACGCATGTTATTATTTATATTTTGTTTTGTTTTGTTTTGTTTAGAAGAATAAGACGGTTAAGAGTGAGCGTCACTGTCCAATGAGTTTGAGTTGGAGAGGACGAAAAGTAGAACACGAGAAGGTGACGCAAATGTTTCTCAACTAATTAGAGACACATAGATTGACGCTAATCAGCGAAAAATCGCTGTATTAACAGTCTTCTTTAAACCGGTCTAGTTACACCTGGACTGAGGACTAATTTGCTTGAAGAAGAAACAAAATCATCAATTAATATCAAAATTTTTTGAGATATATCAGCATGTAAGATATATAAGCATTGTAAGATGTAAAGTAATAATATAAATATCTTAGCAATAAAGAGTTTTAAAAATTCGGAGTATGGCGCGTGGGTAAATACGTGGGTGAGCTCCCACGAGCAGAACAAGAAGAAGAAACAGTAATACAGCAAAACAACGCGGATACGTATCTGGTATCTCTTGTCTCTTTACTGGGTGTTTCTATATGGAAATTGCGAAAGTATTAAACTAGTAGCAACAACAACTCGTCACCGTACCTCGCGGATTTCGTGTCGCAATATAAGAATGCTAAGTCTACAAAGTGACGTTGAGATCTCGTTCTTGAAGGAATCTTGACAAGCACTCTCTTATCAAAATATTTTCCTTTTGTACTCATATGATTAACTTTAATACAAAATAATCTTCAAATTTTTTTTTTTTTTAATTTTAAATTAAATTCACACGGAAAAATTACATTATTTGATGTAACGAGGCGTTTCATACAAAAAAATTGGAAAAATTACAGTTTCAGATTGTATACAGTAAAAAAATTTTGCGTGAAAAAATTTTTGTGTTAATTTAAGAAAAATATGTAATTTATTTTTAAAAATTATTTCATCATTAATAAATATGATTTTGTATAATTATTAAATGTTTCTATAAAAAAATAAATGTAAGGTAAAATATGACGTTCAATTTATCTGTCACTTGACAATTTTTTAATTTTCTTTAACAAGCAAATTTGTTCCAAAAAATTAATTAAAAAAATAGTATTTTTAATTTTTTCAAATTTCTAAATGTCAATTTAAAAAAAAAATTTTTTTTGTCACAATTTGTATGTTAGATAATTTTTTAAAATGATGAACTGGAGCTAACTTTATTTTTTTTTTTTTTTTTCAATAATTAATATTTAATATTTTGAACTGACAGTAATTTTTTTTCAATTTTTTAATTAATAAAAATTTATATGATAGTTAATTCTTATGACAGATAATTAAATATATTTAAAAATAATTTAGAGTGTCAATATTTAGACTCCTGTCAATAATTGGGGCTTTTACCTTATTTCAAACTGGAATTTTTCTTCTTTTTTTATATAAAGCGACGCTTGTTACTATTTATAATGTAATATTTACATTTTTCTTTTTTGCGTGTAGTTTGTGTTATTTTAAAATACCAAGTAATGCATTCACTTTCCTCCTACTAAATTCTACTGTTATATAAATGCATAAGTCGCAATCTATTACAAAAACTTATTAAATTATTTGTATTAATACAGAATTTAATTAATAAATTGTGTTAATGATTTTACTATTTAGGTCACTGTAAACAACTAAATAAATAAATAAGTAATTAAGATAAAGTTAATAACTATAAAAATAATCTTTTGCCGGAGGTTAAAAATAAAATAAATCAATAAAAATAATAAAAACTCGATTTTGTTTGAGATTAAATGAAGAAATAGACGAGAAATATCGAATTAATACTTTGGAGAGTACGTTCAACAAGATGGCGTCGCGCACTCGAGAAAATGGCGGCCGGAACGCCACCTAGCTGAAGAAATGTTGACTAAATTAATTATTGAAGAAGAAGACGTTAGTTGTAAGCAAATTTCAAGTGAAATAAAATTATTGATTGAATTTATCGTGGAAACTATTAATGAATTTGAAAATAAAACAATCTTTATTTTAAATTTATAAATAATTTCAATTGCAAGAGATAAAGATGAAGATAAAGACGAAGAAGAAGATTTTAAAATAGAAATAAACAAAAACAAAAGGAACAGAAAGAAGACGCGGGCTGAATGTAATATTCTTGAAGCTTCCGGCGTAGAGTATAAGAGTTAAAAACGTGTCTTTCTCTCGAAGACGTGTTACTCGAATGCGTTCATGTTAATGCCAATGTGTGTCCCCCATTGACAGATAAAAAGTAAGACTAAAAAAAAAAATAAGAATATTGCGCCTTGTCAGTGAATCGAATTCCTGGGGACGAAATTCAACCCAAGAGTGTCAGAATGGCTTCCGGTGGAAATGAACTGAGGAAATTTAAAATTTTTTAAATTCGATCAATATTTACGAAGAAATCGATTTGCTAATTTTTTATTTTTTCACGGAAAAAAGTTAACTGTAATAAATAATGACCAACTGCTAAAAATTATCATTCAAAACTGTAAAATTATGATTTTAATGATAACTATGTATTATTTATCATTTAAATGCTACAATTTATTCTTTACATAGAAGAAAATAATATTTTAAACAGTAATATTCGCTATTTTAATATCAAAAATGTTTAAATATAACAATTAAGAATTTTTTCGTGTTCTCTTAATTTTAGTTTTCAATAAAAAAATTCACTAAGAATAGAATTTAAATTTTTGAATTTTAAATTTTCCCGCTTTTGGCGCTTCCATTTTATAATTAGCCGCCATCTTGTCGTCAATAACCAAGTTTAATGTTTTTTTGGTTTTTCACCAAAAAACAACGGATAAATTGAAGAAATTAATGGTATTATCCATTTTTTATCAAAAATAAAACATTTTTAAAGTCTTTAATGACCCGGTTTGCACAAATATGGTCATCAGAGCAAGATAAACTCGATTTCGGGGCAGAAGTAAGTACCAACGGATCGATATTAGCTGGAGAGAGTAACAATCCAGTAATTGGAGCGTTTTATCAAGTTCGATAAAATGGAGTAGCTAGAACTGAAGAAGCTATCACATTTGCTAGCAAAGCAGAGAGATACTCTTGACGAGTAATGAAAAGATTAAACGAGCAAGACGAGTAGACCGGTTATTCTTGAGGACTTAGTGGACTTACAACTCCCAACATTGAAGCCAGTATGTATGAATATGTCATTGTTGGTGTTGGTAAGTTCTGCCTCAAGTTCGTAGCCGTGTCTGCTTGTGATGACCACTATACTAACATTACTGCAGCACAGCAGTGCATATCGGCCAACAGAGAAAAGAATAAGCTTCACAAAATGGCGGGAGCGTACTGGGATGGCCAACGGCCAATTTTAAGCGTTTTATTTTAACAAACCCGATTTAATTGTTGTTGTCTTTTCTTTATCTTCAATCACATTACGCCAGAAAAATATTATTATTATAATCTTGGGACTTTTATTGTAAGAATAATTTTATATTATTGTTATTGTATACATCGATATAATTTATATCTGGATATATATGTATATATATATTGACTGACAAGACCTCGGGCGTTTTCACTTTATATTACTTTGTTTAAGTTGTTTAATCTTTTGTTTTTCTTTACTCGACTGCTTCTGGTAAATTAAATAGGATGAAAATTAAATAAACCAAGTAACTAAATAAATCAGGACAAATACGCTTTTTTTTTTATGTATAGAGATTATGAAT
Source organism: Cotesia vestalis (assembly GCA_000956155.1). Lineage (NCBI taxonomy): Eukaryota > Metazoa > Arthropoda > Insecta > Hymenoptera > Braconidae > Cotesia > Cotesia vestalis. The sequence continues at coordinate 67,673 of JZSA01004634.1, read as the reverse complement.
AAGAGTTATTCATATTTATAAATTTATTATTTACTAACAACCTTGCAGTTACTATTTGACTGCTGTGATTTGTGAACTATAAATAAATAAAATTTTGCTTTATTAAATAATGAATTTTGTTAAATTGCACTGCACTTTTTTAACTATTGACGTTTTTAAAGATATAAGCTCATCCTGATGTTACACTCATCAAGACCTTTCATTTGAGTACCCACATCAATTTTTCATATATTTATATATATTATATATATGTATATATGAAAAATATGAAAAATTAATGTGGGTACTCAAATGAAAGGTCTCGATGAGTGTAATCTCAGGGTGAGCTTATATCATTAAAAATATCATCAGAGGACAAAATACAACGTCATTGCTTTATTATTCATATTTTTTAAGACATAAGCTCATCCTGATGTTACACTCATTAAGAGCTTTCATTTGAGTACCCACATGCATTTTTTATATATTTTTCATATATACATATATATTATATATATAAATATATGAAAAATTGATATGGGTATTCAAATGAAAGGTCTTGATGAGTGTAACATCAGGATGATCTTATATCTTTAAAAATGTCTATAGTTTAAAAGATTCAAGGTCATTTCATAATTATGCATCTCTGACCATGATTTTATCATATGACTATCCTGGCCACAAAATTTTGCTTATTCTCTTAATAATATAGATGATCATAATATTCATTTAAAAGTTTAAGCATTTATGTTTATGATTCATCATTTTAAAGGTCATCCACCATCTTTGCTAAATACTGAAGAATATTATTGTACGGTATTTTTAATGTATAGTTACAAGTTACAAGTCCAACGTTATTGTTAGTATATTTAGAGATATATGTATTTATTTGACTTTAAATATCAATGCACTCAAATAGGAACTTTTTCACCCGGTTATAAGATAATTGCTGTGAAATAATTATCCAATTGTTTGGGTTTAAATAAAGAACCAATGGTGACATTATTCCACAGCGCACACGTTTTCCGCAAAATGTCCAAGATTAACTTTCCTCATAAATTATTTCGTTGCTCTAGTTCGGTAGAAGATAAAAAAAGAAAGTTTATAACAAAAAAAAAAGATTGTAATAATAATAATAATGAAAGCAGTAGTAATGAAGAAAAGAAAGAAGGGAAAAAGCCAATATTTCCCCAGCAACCAATAATATTCGTGATAATCTTAGAGATGAAAATGTGTCGCGTAATATTGAATTTTTTCCTTTTCTCATTTGTCGCACCTCAAGTACCCGTACCAGTATCGATTACTTTCCACTCCCTCGTACTTCATACTCAGCTTTCGCCAGAATTTTTGTTTATATTTAAATATGTAAGCTTTTAATTTTTTTTTTCACGCATTTCACGATTTTAAACATTTCTTCTCAATAAGTTTCATTTAATAAATTTATATTTCTTCATTCTACTAGAGTTAATTTTTTAAACTATTATTTCAATTTATTGTAAATTCCACAATGATAAAAAAAGTAATTTAATTGCAGAGAAAAATTATTGAACCAAGAATATAATTTAAAAGAATTTGATCATTTTTAATCAAGTAAAATTTACTTGCATCAAAAAGAACTATTTAATTTAATTATTTTTCCACTTGATTAAATTTGAAATAAAAAAATAAAAAAGATTATTTATGTAGAGTAATGTCGCTATGGCATGAACTAGGAAAAAGTTGAAAAAAAAATTTTTTTACAAAATGGCGAATGCCTGAAAAAAAAAAAAAAAAAAAAAAAATTTGACTTTTTCAAATTTTTTAGAAATTTAGAAATCGACATTACTCTAGATTAATAATCTTTTTAATTTTTTTATTTCAGATTACTGGGAGGGTTGAAATCGTGAAGATGATCACGTGCCAATTTTTTGAAAGCCCCCTCCACTTTATCAGCTGCTAATTTTTTGAATTTTCAATTTTTTTTACTTTTTTATTTTTTTTCTGTATTCTTGTAATATTAATAAATAACTCATAAAAAAATGTATAGTAAAAATATTGATTGCCTTTTTTTTACGGCACTTCAAAAAATGATCTGAAATTCATGCTTCTAAACTAGAATACCCTTTTAAAAACAATAAATCTTAAAAATTATTTTCTTAGTTCAAGAATTTTTTTATTTTATTGTAATGAGTTGTTTAAGGTGATGCTGGAATTTTTTAAGCATACGGTATCACGGAGAAACCAATAGTGATTGGACACGTATAACAAGAATGAGAATTAAATGAGAATGTTGAATCACCGTCGTCATTACGATATCATCATCGCGGGTATAGTCGTGTACAGTGTGCAGTGTATAGTACTCTGGCCAGGCCAGTACATATGAGAATAATAACAGATGAGAATGCCAGGCAACATTGTGAGCATAATGTACGTTACATTACATCATGTTGATCGTACACATCCTCTCTTGCTCCTATCCAACACGCCCCGAAATCCAGCACACAGGCTTTCCATCTCTCGCTATATCCTTGACGGCGAACTAAACCGCGGTAGTAAACTCAGACAAACTTTATTCTGTGTTCTGGATTAGATATAACACTGAATTCTCTATCCAGGGCAGTGCAGACCAAACTAATTTTATTTTAAAAAGTTCTTATTTTAATTTTCGTTCATTGCAGGTTTTTAATTCCGGGGAGCAGAACTCGGCATTGAGATAACATTTTTTAGGATTATAATTTTCACTTATACACAGAAAAAAAAAATTAATTTAAATCTAGTAAATAGTTTTGAAGAACTTCATATCTTTTTAATTGGAGTAGAAAATTCTTGGACTAAAAATTTTCCTTGGTTTAAGTAAATTTTACTTGACTCAAGAATTTTTAATCTTGATTTTTTTATTAATTTTATTTAAGAGAAAAATTATTAAACCAAAAATAATATTTGGTGATTTTTAATCAAATATAAAAATTATTAAATTTATTAGAACCAAGGTTAATTTTTTAACTCGATAATTTTTTCACTTGGTTCAAAATAATAAAATTTTTTACAAAAAAAAATAATTAATTTAAATCTAGTGAATAATTTTGAAGAACTTTATCCTCTTAATTGGAGTAAAAAAATTTTCTTGGTTTAAGTAAATTTAATTTGATTCAAGAATTTTTGATCTTGATTTTTTTATTAATTTTATTTAAGAGAAAAATAATATTTGATTTTTAATTAAAGAAAAATTATTAAATTTTATTTAAAAAAAATTTTATATTGAATGAAATAAATTTTTTTTTCAGTGTATAATACAGCAATAATTATATATTTGTCTTCTTAAAAAAATTGTCTTCTCTATGCTCCGCCATGTTAATTTATATTTTTGTTGCTAATTCAGGCAATATGGCGATTGAATAAATATTTGCATATGAGTAGCCGTATAGATAAAAGTTATGTCTGAAAAGAGCATAAAGATGTACGACTTTACTGTCGACTGTGAGCTTGTAAGTGTGTGATGTCTCTGTTTACCACATACGTGTACACATAGGACTTATATTTTGTGTTTAGTATTAAACAGCGTTGTGTTGGTGAAGGGCTATATGAAAGCACACGCCTTTACTTTGGATTACTGATGTATGATGTGCACGAAATATGCACGTGTTTACTGGCTAGCTCTTTCAGTATAGTTGTGTATGTTGTACTATGCATATCATGGAAATGGAAATAAAAAGATCCGGGCCGTTCTCTTTATATTGCGAGTTGAGTATTCTCTACATATAACTAACATATATATACCTAAACCAGGCGCTGTGGACACAAGAACGAGAATGAGAATGAGAAAAAAATTTTATATGTACTAAAATTATTCTTTATACTCAGAGTTTAGAAACTTGCTTTTAGATTTTGGGCTCTTTCTGGCTTCGGGCGAGATTTTAGTTTTGTTTTTCGGGATTGAATTTTAAAAATTCTTTTGTTAAGTATTTTTAAAGAATTTATAAAATTTTATTTGACTAAAAATTTATAAATTTTTCGTTTTTTTTTTTTAATTTTTAATTCATCACAAAAATTTCTTTAATTTTACTAATATTTTCATAGATCTTGAAAAAAATTTTAATTTTAATTATTTCATGATTTAAACTCTAAAAAAATAACTAAAAATTTTTTAACGTATAAAACTTTACAAATTTTGATAAAAAAAAATTTTTAATAATTTTTTTGAACAAATTTTTAATTTTAGTAAAAACTAGAAATTAAAAAATTTGATAAAAATTTTTTTAAACACTTTTTTTGTCAAAGATAAATTTTTTATAATTTAAACTTGAAAAAAATCAACTAAAAATTTTTTATTATCAAAAAACTTCACAAATTTCAATAAAAAGAACTTTAAATTGTTTTTTTTTTAAATTAATAATTTTAATAAAAACTTTAGAAATTAAAAAATTTAATTTTAATTTTTTACTATTTTTAAAAACACTTTTTTATAAAATAAAGATAAATTTTTTGACAATTCAAATTTTAACAAAAAAAAAATGTCAATTAAAAATTTTTTAACATTGAAAAACTTCACAAATTCCAAAAAAAAATTTTTAATTAATTTTTTAAAAAAAGTAAATTTTTTTTTGACAAACTTCAAAAATTGAATTTTTTTTTTCAATATCTATTAAAACACAGTAGAATAAAAAGAAGATAATTGGTAGCATTCGACTTGGATTCATATAATATTGAACATCGGTTATTTATACAGATAACAAGAAATAAAATTTTTTTCATTAAACAAACTGCGGTATTTTATATAATAAAATATACGAGAATGGTGATAATTGCAAGTAAATAACAGCAGAAGGTCGCTGAGAATTATTTTTAAGTTAACAGTAATTCGTATTGCAATTTTTTATGTCCCACTTAGAGTGTTAATTTAATTATTAATGTAATTATTTATTTATACAAAAGCCGAAATAAAAATAAAATACTATTGTCAATAATTATAAACCTACATCCTTCATATTATTTAAAATTCTTAAATCTTTTCACCGATGACATCATATCACGAACGAGACAGCTCCACGTCATCAAACGTTTTAGTAACGTAAAAATATATATCTTCAAGTAAATTCTATTTTTATTCAATTAATAACTTGTAATTAACTCGAACTTGAAAACATTTATTGTTTTTTATCAGAAACATCCTGGCAATTAATCAATCAATTAAAATCAAATTTTATTTTGACCGATTTAAAGCTAAACCTTGAATAAGTATTTTAAAAAGAAAATAAATTTTTTTTTTTTTTTTTTTTCTATCAAATATTTTATAATTTTATCACGTAGGTAAAAAAATTTTTCATCAAACTACTTCATGAGAAACTGGCGTACAACTGAAGCCAATATAAAGACTAAAATCCTTTTATATTAAAAACTAGAAATCCACAAAACTAATTATCAAAAATAAAATTTCACCCTTTAAAAAAATAATATAAGTTTTTATTATTATTTCATTAAATTATTAAATTAATCCACTGATTAAATACGAACACTGATATATTTTATCATCAATAAAAAAATAGTATTATCAGCACTGATAAAGACTGTAGAATATTTAGTGATAATTTACTACCTCACGTTATTTTTTACCCAACAATAATAATAATATTAATATTATTAATAATAATAATAATTCGTTCATTGATTTAAATAAATAAAATCTAGGCGTATAATGAACGTGTATGTTAACGCGTCGGTAGACTAAATTGCAATGTCGACGTTCACAAAATGGAACTTGCTCAATTTTAAATTATTTTATAAATTAACTCATTGTTAACACGCACATTTAATTATTATTATTAATATTTATATTACAATAATTTTTTTTGATTTATAAAAAATTATTTTAAAAATATGTCACTAAAATTAAAAAAAAAAAAAAAAAAAACACTTTTTTTTTATAATAAAAAATTTAAGACACTAAAATCACGTCTACCGTCGGTGAGTCGATTAAAAAATAAATAATAATAAAATGCAGAGCAGCATGAAAGATCTATAAATAATCTTTTAACTATTTGTAGTTTACAGAGGTCATATACTCTTTTATAGTTTCATCACTATTCCCGTATATTTATTATCGCTATTATTATTATTATCATTTTAAAAATGAACAATAACAATAGACAATGAAGAAATCTAAATTTTATGACATTAAAGTTAGCAGTTGATCATTTAAAAATTTTTTTTTTAACAAATAAATTTGTTTCAAAAAGTCATTTTTTAAAAATTGTATTTTTAATTTTTTTTCGCCATAATTTGTTTGTTAAAAAAAATTATTAACTGTCTGCTAAATTAATTTTCAATGACATTTAAGTTAGCAGTCACTTGAACATTTAAAAAAAAATTTTTACCAAACAAACTTAGGAAAAAAAAAATAATTTCGAAAAAATTGCATTTTTTTTTTTTTCCAACAAAAAAAATAATTTCGAAAAAATTGCATTTTCAATTTTTTAAAATTTCTAAATGTCAATTTTTTTTCTCATTTTTTTTTTTGCTATAATTTATTTGTTTAAAAATTTTTTAAATTAAGTTGGCTGAAATCTAATAATGTTCATACTTTTTTTTTTATTGAAATAATAACAAAAAAATTTTTTTTTAAATTTGATAAACTGTTAGTGCAATTTTTAAAAAATATTTTTTGTTTTAATTTAATTATTAAAAAAAAAAATTTAAAAACGTCGGCTAACTTTAGTATCATTTTAAATTCTAATAGTAAAGTTAGCCAACGTTTTAAATTTTTTGATTATTTTTTAACAATTAAATTAGAACTAAAAAATATTTAAAAAAAAATTGCACTTATAATTTTTCAAGTTTTTTACAACTGAATTTTTTTTTTTAATTTTTTCAATAAAAAAATATTCTAAAAATTTTTAGACGTCGGCAAACTTAATTTTGATTTTAATTTCATAGTACTGAAGTTAGCTGTCAGTTTTCAATTTTAAAAATTTTTATAACAAACCAATAATAATTAAAAAAAAAAGCTTCTAAAATTTTCACATGTGAAATTTTGTAATAAATTTTTTTTTTAAATAATAATTGAATTGCCATAAATTTCTAAAAAAATGTTAAATGTCTGTCAACTTGAGTGTGGTTAAATAAAAATTTTTTCTTGTTAAATAACCAATAAAAAGAATGAATCCAAGCACTGGGCACAATGAATTAGGCACTCACTCACTAGCTGGTGCACATCGCGATAATCGTCCTTGAGGATAACGGAAGTAGACGAAGAATTAGTGTTTAGTTTTCGTCCTCGTCCGGGTGATAGAAAAGATGGGCGTAACACAGGAAACGTAACACCAGTATCTTCCTAACTCACTCACTCACTCACTCACTTACATACTCCGTACGAGTTGCTAAGACACTTTTAACGGCACTAAATTACATAGTTACAAAGAGAACAACTGAAATAGCAGTAATTAAAATTGAAGACATATAAGATACAAGTATCTTATAAAACAATTAACAAAAATTAATTAAAATAAAACAATTTATATATTAAAATAAATATAACCAATAAAACCGAACCTGTGAGATTCGCGTAGCTAGATCCTAAGTCGTCTTCGTGGTCGTAGTCCTTCGGGTGGTACGAAGCCCGGCGTTTGCGCCGGGTCAACGTGCACTACTGGAGAAACACTGTCGAGAGAGCACAAGCGGCACCGAGTGCGAGGAGATGGCGTAGTCGCGCGTCCCACAATATCAAATGCTCTCCAATCATTTCTTCTTCTTCTTAATATTATTTTATTTTTTGTTATTTTATTTCTTCTCAACAGTCCAACAATATTGTTTTATTATTTTTAATTTTATTTTTTTATTTTTTTTATTGTACTTTAAGTTTATTTTTTTTGTTTATTGTTATTTAAATCCACCATTGCACTTAAAGTTTTCACTGTAATAATTTATATTCACAAACCACAAAACTTTTATTAAACACTTATGCTTTAATTCCTCGGTAAAAGGCTTAGCTGGCTGCTGACACTACCGAGCACTCGTTTTTCCTGTACTGAACTTTCCCAGAGCCAAGACTCAAGACTCATGAACAGTGAAAAGAGAACACTCGCGGTAATTTTACAACTGTATAACTGTATGAAGAAAAAACTCCTGCAATATTATTATTTATTATTTATTTACTATTTATTAAGATAGATATTGGCAGAGGCATAGGCATAGGTTAGTGCAGGTGCAGAAAATAACCTGGGTGACTAACAAATAATTTATAATCCGGAGGAGATAATTAGACAAAGAAAATCTAGAAGTGCATAGTAACCCAAGATAAATGACACTGAAAGCAGGCATTGACTATTGTCAAGAAAAAACCCATGAAAATTTTTTTTTTTTATGTTGTATGTGTGAATTTTAATTTTTTTTTTGCTTTAAATTGTTTCTAACAGATGTTTTAATTTTTACTCCAAAAAAAATTATTAAATTTATTAAATTAAAATTAGCAGTCAACTATTTTTTAATTATTTTTAACAAATGGATTTTTTTCTAAAAAAATTGCATTTTTTATTTTTAAAAATTTTCAAGTCTATTTTTTTTGCCACAATTTATTTGTTAAAAAAATTCTTAAAGTCATCAAATATCTGCTAAATTAATTTTCATATTAAATTTAGCAGTAACTTTTTTTTTATTTTATTTAAAAAAAAAATAATTTTAAAAAAATTGCATTTTTTATTTTTTAAAAATTTTACCAGTCAATTTTTTTTCTTAATTTACTTGTAAAAAATTTAAAAAGCTGACATGTAGAAAATTTAAATAATTTATTTCATTGAAAAATTAAAAGAAAAAAATTTTTAAAATTACACATGCAATTTTTTAAAAATGTTTTTTTGTTATAATTGAATAAATGAAAAAATTATTTCAGAGAGTCCAGATGCCTGGTGCTTGAAATAAAGCAAAAAATCTAAAATGTCTGCTGCATATTCACACATATAAATTTATAAAAATTGTGTTCACACCAACAATGATAATTTGTTTGTTTAAAACAAAAAAAAAAGAATTTAGTCAGATGTTTGCTACACTTAGTGTGTCATGAAGAGACAAGGATGCTAGAACTTGATAGTTGTCTTATCACTCATATGATATATATGTATATAAATATATATATAGACATATATATAGAGATAATAACTGTAAAAAGTAATAAGTATGTTTTACTACAATGAGTCACTGATTTACACTTATTCTTACCCAGAATCAGATAAAATATATTTTTTTAGTTAAAAAATAGCCACTTCACTTTTCTTGCCAGGAAGAAATCTAAAAAAAAAAAAAACACAGACACGCTACTATTTAATAAACCAAAAACACATTTAAATATTTCTATGTGTAAAATAAAAATGATAATAACACAATGTATGAAAATATATTTATAATACTGAAGTTAGCAGTCAGCTGTTAATTTTAAAAATTTTTTTAATAAATCAATTACAATAAAAAAAATGCTTCTAAATATTTTCACTTGTAATTTTTATTAATTTTCACATGTGAAACTTATTAATTAATTTTTTTTTTAATAATTTAATTGCTAAAAATGATAACAAAAATTTTTTTTTAAAAATTCACTTGTAAAAAATTTAATAAACTGTTAGTGCAATTTTAAAAAGATATTTTTTTGTTTCAATTTAATTATTAAAAAAAAAAATTAAAAACGTCGGCTAAAGTTAGTATAATTTTAATTTCTAATAGTAAAGTTAGCCGACGTTTAAAATTTTTTGATTATTTTTTAACACTTAAATTAGAACTAAAAACTATTTTTAAAAAATTGCACTTGTAATTTTTCAACTGAAATTTATTTTTTAATTTTTACACTAAAAAAAAAAAATTCATAAAATTTTTAGATGTCGGCAAACTTAATTTTAATTTTAATTTTATTATACTGAAGTTAGCTGTCAGCTTTGAATTTTTAAAATTTTTAAAACAAATCAATAATAATAAAAATTTTCACTTGTAATTTTTATTAATTTTCACGTGTGAAATTTTTTTAACAATAATTTAATTATTAAAAAAATTTTTAATGCCTGTACACTTCAGTGTTATATATATTTATATATATATATATATGAGAACGAACTGGGTTAAATATGAAGAAAGATGTAACTGGTTTTGTTGCTGGCACTGCTGCTATGCGTTTGATACTCGTTGGGAGTTACGACAATAACACGGCACGTATAATTTTATTTCTCAATAAAATAATTATCAATACTCGTTAACTAGCGATATTTAAAACAAAATAATAAATAAAAAATGAGAACTAACGGCCGAGAATATTGCTGCACCAGAAACTAGTAACTTTGTATGTAACTTTCGCGAGTAAATAGTCCAGGGGATGGTGTACGAATTTGGTGGTGGATTTGTCAGGGCCCGATGATTTTCAGGGCCGGCAGGTTAACGTCACGAGCACGAGAGAAACACACCGACACAACCATAGATCTTTACACCGTACTATAGACCGCGGACGGACGTAAGGACAGACACAGACGGATGGTCGGTTGGCCGGGCGAGGCGAGGCGGCAGTAAACGAGAGAGACCGAACACGGAGGGGAGAACTACGTCGCTGTCTGGAGCGACCGAGACACAAACTATAGATTACGGTACTAAAGTACGCTCTGACAGAGACGCACTGAGGGACAGAAGAAGAAAGAAGGGGAGTTGCGGCAGGACAGGGACGCGTCGAGGAAGGGCCCAGGTGGCGCTACAGCCCAATCAAACTACTGTAGTAATATTACTTTTTAACTAGTAATAGTAACTAGACTTTACATTTATACATTACTTATACATGCTTTTTTTTTTTTTGTACTGTTACTATCAAAATAGATCACATTATTTTCTTTTTATAAATATTTGATGTTGCTTTTGAAAATATTTTAGAATTTACTTTGTAATTAAAATTCTTGGATGTCTGCAGACATGGTCTTTTAAACTCTTTAATAAAATAGATTTTATAAATAAATTAGAGATTTTTTTAAATTATAAATTTAGTTTTGTTTTTTAATTATTTTTAATAATTAAAATTGTTCCAAATAATTATTTTTAAAAACAATGCATTTTTTATTTTTTGTCATGATTTATTTGTTGTAAAAATTTTTAAAAATTATCAAAATCTGCTAAATTAATTTACATTTAAAGTTAGCAGTCACTTGATTATTTTTTTTAATTTTATTTAACAATTAAAATTGTTCCAAATAATTATTTTTATTTTTTATCATGATTTATTTGTTGTAAAAATTATAAAAAATCATCAAATCAAAGTTAGCAGTCACTTGATTATTTTTTAAATTTTATTTAACAATTAAAATTATTTAAAAAAAAAAATTCATTTTTATTTTTTTTTGACATGATTTTTTTTGTTTCAAAAATTCTAAAAAATGATCAAATATCTACTAAATTAATTTGCTTCTAAAAATGACATTAAAATTAGCAGTAATTTAATTATTTTTTTTATTTTATTTAACAATTAAAATTGTTCAAAAAAAATTGCACTTTTAAAAACAAATTTACATTTTATAAAAAAATTATCAAGTAAAAATTTTAAATTCTTTTAATTTTATGATCCTGAATCAGCAAACATCTGACTATTTTTTTTTTTTATATCATTAAATTTCCATTTGTTTATATAAATATTAATAAAACACTAAAATATTTTCAATATCATAAAACAGCAATCCGATAATTTCAATAAATAAAAAAAAAAAAATGCATAGAAATATTAATTCTAATTTTAGTCCAATAAAATATTTCAATATCATTCTGTGACAAAGAAGCTCAGACTTGGACTCACACAAGTATAACAGTAAAAAAAAAAAAAAAAATGATTGGCATGCTATCATAATAATTTTTTAAAAATAAAAAAATTTTCAAAGGTCGGCTTTAATCTAAAACCAAAAAATTCGCACCTGTTATTCTAAATACTGTAAAAAATTTTTTCAGACTAGCTTGTTGGTCTTGTTGATCGGATTCTCGGATATTTAATTAAAGCATATATATTTTATCGGTAGATATACTTGTACTGGTATTCACACTTGTAAGGAATTATTTAGCACTCGAAATATCACAGGCGCATGCCCACAGGTCACACACACGGCACTTGAGTACAACTGAGAGGAACTTGAGACTAGAGAAATGAACACTTAGAGCTTAGCCAAACGTGAAAATAACTCCAACACAACTTGCCTACTATTTCTTGGGTTTCGCGCCTTAAATGCCGTCTCATTAAATAAAAAACCTCATACTGATATTATGTTGACTAGTATTTCGCGAAATTATTCCAGTGATCCCGTAAGTAGCCGTCTGTAATTTAAAAAAAAAATTAAATTAACATCCCAATTATCTATTTCAATAATTAAACATAAAATTAAAAAAAAAAAAAATAATAATTTACTGTAAATCCTTAGCTAGCACACACGATAAGAACAAGATTACACTGGATATCACCCTAGATTATGCTGAGTAAAAAAAAGTTCAGATTATACTCAGTATAATCTAGATTATAATGAGTATAATCCAGATATCATACAGTATAATCTGGATTTTTTTTAGCTACTATTAAACATTTTTTTTTTTTACCACAGATATCACTGAGTATAATCTGAGATGATATTCAGTGTCATCTTCTTCTTTCCGTGCATGATAATACAAAATACAAGTTTACTGCTTATACTTTATACTTATATTTCAAGCCAAGTACGCTCGCGAGTTCGAGTACGTACCGGCCTACGTTTCGTTCTTCAGACTTTACTTGTATTGAGAACCGACAGCTACTCCCGACTTAAGGGGATATGAACATACGTCGAATACGAACATTAACACTGCCAGTATTAGTATAAGCACCAGCAATTCTACTCTTACTCAAGTTATTTACAATATCATTTTTATATTTATAAATAAAATAAATATAAAATATATTTGCACTTAACAATTGTCAGCTTTAACTTAATGGATGGGACGGCTGGCTATCCATCTGAGAGTCACATGTTATATGATCAATCTAATGTAAATTAAAGCCTGCACTCGTACTCGCTATATTTTACGTGCAATGAGTAAAGACTTTTATATTAACAACTTTGTACTTGATTTGTACTAGTACTGGACAGTAGATAGATTTTTATGGATAGATGTTGATGTAGATGGAGTTTATTTATATTAATATTGTATGGACGCTAAAACTTAAATGGTTTAACGTCGGTTGGTGACTTTTGTACTCAGTTATTATATATTAACTCACGTGGTATGACTATAGGCATAGATATTTGCATGTCCGAACGAAAATAGCCTTCAACGGCCTCGAAATCCAAAAACTACTTTTATGTTTTTTTTTTCTACTTCCATTACTCGATAATAATTCATATAATGTTCCATGTACTTTGTTTTGTAGCATGTAGTTCATAACACTAGTATAGAATGCATATGCATTGAAAAAAAAATTAAATTAGCCGACATTTTTAATTTTTTGATTTTTCTTCAATTATTAAATTAGAACTAAAAAATATTTTTTTTAAATTGCACTTATAGTTTTAAAAATTTTTTACGAATATAAATTTAAAATAATTTATTTTTAATAAAAAAAAAATTATAAAAATTTTTAAATGTCGGCTAACTTAATTTTCATAAAATGTGAATATTTTTTTCAATAATGCATTATAGCAGTATTTACTTCATAAAAACCAAATTTGTACTCGGTTTATTATTTAAGTTATTCTCAGCAATGCTCATTCTTAATTTCATTTCCATTTCTATTTTACGCCCACGCATTCTCCCGGAGATAAAAATAAATTAGTGGTTTACTTTTTATAAAAAAAACAAAGCAGTATACTAGCGGATAGGGTGTAGATTCTTTAAATTGGCAAATTTGAAGATGTAAAAATTTTTTTTTAACAATCCCCGGGAAGCTCCTCCAGGTGGATTATTTTTTTCAGCTTACCTAGTTATGTGTGTTATTGTTTATCATGATTTTAGCATGAAAACTAATTGCGAGCGGTATAACGCCAGTGGATACCCGGATATAACTTGATCGATCCGGCTGCTCGTGTCTGCTGGATATAAAGTTGCGAGACCTCACACACGTATGCTATTGGGTTTGCCTCCTCCACGGCCCCTCTCCACTTTTCCCTATTCTCTTTCTCTGGATGATGAACTTTCAGCGAAAGTTTTCAATGCTGTACGAGTTCACCTGTATATTATAACCGAATTATATATAAATTTCTCTTCATCCTTCTTAATCTATCTTCAATTAATTATCATCATCATGATCATCATCACTATTGTAGCTGTCCCTGCAAAAATATTACATAATATATTTTAATTTGTAAACAAAAAAATTCAAAAATAAAAATAAAATAATATTAAAATTTATAAAATAAAATAAAAAAAAATTATGCACCAAAATTGAAGCAAAAATCTGATTCAGCAAAATAAGAAATAGCAATAAATAAAATCTAAAATATTTCCGAAAAATAAAACGTCGATGACGTGGCAGGAGCAGGAATAAAATAAAATAAAATAAAAAAAAAAGGAATATATAAATATAAGAAAAGAAATATTGAGCATAGCTGGTACCCGGTGAATACGTTCCTGGGATCGAGCTGCCTGGCTGTTGGGAGGGTTTAGTTGGGAGTTGGGAGTTTCAGTGTCGTAATGGTGGGAGATGCGGGGTGAACGCGGCTGCTGATCCAAAGCATAGCTCCAACAGGCATTGGAGGGGTCGAGCAGTTAGTTTTATGGCAAAGAAATGCCGGGGGACAGGGGGTGACCCTAGACGAGAGAACCGAGGGGCAAGGGATCGGAAGACTCGACTCGACTCGGTTCGACTCCACTCGTATATACAGCAGTTGTATCCGAATACAAATACCAACCCGTAGTGGAGATCATCACTGGCAGTAGTGTTGGCAACCCATTGCTGTGTATGCGGGAGGGATGCGCACTCACACTAATTCCAAGCTCTGTGAAAGAGAACTGGCAACGTTGGAGCTCTGCTCGATAGAATTGTTGGCAACCTCGCCGTGTAGTCCTCACGGACGACGGGCAATCGACCAACACACTCACTAACAACGCCGGTGAACGGCGAACCGGAGAAGAAGGAAAGAATCCCGTTTTGCTGTATGAGTAGAGCGAGAACCTCTGTAAGGTGATATTGCTCTAGACTCTAGAGTAACGAAGATAAAAGATACATACAACCGATGGGATACGAGAAAAAAATGTATGAGATGAGAATGAAAAGCAAGAGATGAACCGAGTACTCAGTAGAGTCTTCTTTCCTACTATACCTAGTTCTTCTTCTTCTTCTTCTTCTTTACTTCTTAAGGAGTAGACCATGTATTTCCAAGTTTTCCATCGACCCCTAGAATTTTCAGTCAAGAATTAGACCTTGTTTTCCTCGCTTTCATCAGATCATGCGATTTTTTTTTTTTACTTAATTTAATATTAACTTACCAATTTCAATTTATCGCTGAAAAATTTTTTTACAGTATGCAACTGTAGCAGACGAGTCGACAATTTTTAATATATATTTTTGTTGAAAATAAAAAAATTGCATATCAAGTTCATTGCAACTTTTATTTTGTTTAAAAAATTTTCAATGAAAATTATTTTTTATTCTGAGTAATTTTTTTTTTCTGAAATTATTATTATTAATTATAAATAAGAGAAAATTTTTTACCTCAATCATAAATTTACAAACATGTATAGATAACATTCCATGCTTGTAAAGGTGAACCTTCTTATTGAACTTATTGCATTTCAACAATTAAATCCATATGTGAATATTTTCCTCTAAAACCAGAATATTGAACATCTGAAACATTTAGCGAAATAAATAAAAAAATTTTAGATAATTATGGATAAAAACTAGTCCAGTCGTCTACAAGCATTCTCGATAATAAGTAGAGAAACAACTGGCTGGATTATCAGCATACATTAACAGGGTTATAATTAACGCGACGCATTGTATTACAATCTATCTGTACTGTTGGCCTGACGCCTCTCATCAGCATCTCTGTACACTCCTATTGTATATCCTGTGTACGTGTTATTGTCATATATAATATAACTCAATATGTACTTTATGTACATAGACGATACAGCTCGATTCTGGTATAGTAGCACTGTATGAAATGGAGATCAAGCACTTTTTAGCATAGCACCGAAGAGGCTGCAATGGCTCTCTAGTTATAGCCAGTCAATAATTCTCTGGCGTGGTTGAACGCTTCAACTTGGAGATAGGTGTACATGCATATGACTTCATTTCTATCATATCACATCAGAGTTGAGCTATATAATAAAAAAAATATTTATATTTTATAATAATTCTTCTAATATACGTGGATTGTATTTTTGAACTACCTACATGAGCATGTATATTTATGTCTGTCGCAGTCATCATCATTATTTAGATTTATTCGTTTTATATTACTCGTTAGACGGCGGATAATAGAGGAATAGCGTGCCAAGCCACACCTAGCCAATGATCGGCTGCACTCTGGTCATCTGAAATCATTAAAACTGATGAGTAAAATTGAAAAAATTGCAATAAATAATAATACAATACAATGTAATATAATTAAATAAATAAATAATATATAAAACATTAGCGTCAAGACAGAAATAATCTTTGGAGTAATTATTGGTCTTAATATGTTTTATTAGTCATTAAAGTAGCGGCGAAACTTCCGTGGACGTAAACTGGACAGCTGTTTATTATCATTTTTGATTCCTCTGTAATCGGTTAACTTATTGACACTAATCGTCTACTCTTGCGTTACTCGATTACATTTCCTATCTTAATTTTGTTTTCATCATACTTTTTTATTATTATTAATTTTTTACACGCTTTTTATTTTGTCATCAACATTTGAACAATTCTACGAAAAAATTATTATAATTTTTTATAAATAAAAAAAAAAATCAGCAACTCAAATTTGCGTGAAAATTGTACCATTGGATTCCTTGAATTTTTTTTTCATTAAGGTAGTTTACTCGGGACATATAGTTTGTGCTATTTCTTTCCTTTTCACTAGCTAGTTCTGCCTTTCCCATGAGTTATCTCTTATTCGCTTTTACTAATGGTTATTTTTGTCTGACCAGCCAGTTTATTAACAATTTATAAAAAACTACTTGTTCAAAATTTTCAAAATTTTTTTCGATTATTTTAAGTAAATTATTCTAACAGGTATCAGTTTTTTTGAAACGATCTTAAAATCCTTTCAATCCAATAATCATTAATATTTTTGACTTTCTCACTCTCCACTCATACTGCCACGGAAAAAAGAAAAATGGAAAAATTACATTGTATAATGTAACGTGGCGCTCCGTGATGAAAACTAGAAAAACTACAGTTTCAGATTGTAATTTCTTAAAATAATTAAAAATGATGTCTCAAAAAAAAACTTTAAATTAAAAAAATAAATTAAAATATTTTTCCTGAATTCCTGTGATCAAATTTTAAGTTATTAAAATTTTTTAAACGTAATTAAGATTTCAAGATTTAAAAATAAAATTTTCTTGAGCTAAGAATTTTGCTCTCTTTTCTTTCTGTGTACAATTATCTCATTTCTGGTATAGTCAATTGATTTAAAATTTCAACAGCACATGTAATGCGTATTCAATTACCTAAATTTCTAAAACTTTTCAAAATTTTGGATTTATGACCGAACTAATTAAAAAAAAATTTTTAAAAATTGAGTTTAGCAATTACTTTAAGAAAAGTTCCGTAGTGAGGACAGTAGACTAATAATACCAAGGCCTCGAAAACTTACTACTGATTACACGACTCCCAGTGATAGTAATAATAAAAGTTTCTTAATTTTAACATACAACATCTATCCAAATAACATAATATAATTATGCATTGTTTATTTTCACCGGCTGAAATTTTATTAAAATAATTTCAAATATTAATTGTTAACCCGGAGGCTCTAGATAAGAGTACCGTGACTATCACGAGGTCTTAGTAATTAAACTCTTACCCAAATACTGAGAAACTATTGGGCCAACTTTATTACTCAAGACTCGATAGTTTCTAGATAATTATTTCTTCTTTTTTATTTATCTCTTCTTTCTTCTTTTTTTTTTTTTTTTTTGTCAGCGATAATTATTATATTTATAGAATAATTAATTTGAATTATCGTGTAAGGGTAGCCGATATACACCAGCGATATCGATTGTGTTACACATAGGAATTGAAAATAGCATTGAAGGCATCTCATATCGATATGCAGTGCGACGTTGCCATTTCGTTTATTCGAGTCCGTCGGTCAATTGACCTGTGACCCATGAGTTCGATTCTTGAGAGAAAAATATTTTATATTGTGTACTGTACATCCTGTAGATTTTTTTTATTTCTTCTTAACTTTCTTCAGTACCATAATATATGCCACTGCAAATAGAAATATTTATAGAAATCATTTAAAAAAAAACAGACAATCAGCAGCTATTTCCAGCTAAGCCAGTCTGTAATACTTAAACATTAACATCTTTAATGCAAATAAATTAACAAGTTTATATTTATAAAACTATGTTAAGTTTATGTTTAAATACATTAAGTATATCTATCAATATATATCTATGTAATAAACTACCTTTAGAATGACATACTTGAATGTCAAAAAGATTATACAATCGTTATCGCAAATAATTTAACGTTAATTTCGTAACCAAAGATTGTTTCAGAGTGTGGTTGCTAAATGACATCTAATTTGATGCGACGGACAACGTAAGAGATTGAATTGCCTGTAATATAATGTAAAATACCATAAATATATTCGTGTAAAAAAAAATCGTCTTAAAATTGTGTTTAAGATCTTAAACGTGACACAAACCAAGATTATTTTAAAACGCCAAAAAAAAAAAAATTCCGAGAGCAGATTTTTGAAATTTGTTATGATAATAAATTTTTAGACGATTTTACGACTTTATAATCGCTACATTTTTGAGTAAGCTCTTTTTAAATTGAATTTGAAATTGTTGAAAATTTATTATCTGAAAATTTTAAGACTTTTTTAAGACGCTCCGTTTTAATGTTCCGAGGCTCTGTTGCTGTTAGCTTAAAATAGTCTCGAAAAATTTTTTTAAAACTACTTTAAGTCTATTTAAAAATTTTTTTCAAGACCATTTTAAGATTTTTTTAAAACTACTTTTAGATTTCAAAAATCTGCTCTTAAATTTTTTTTTTTGATGTCTTAAAAAAGTCTTAAAATATTCTTGGTTTGTGTCACATTTAAGATCTTAAACAAACGAAAATTTTAAGACGATATTTTTTTACACGGGTAGATGTAAAAAAATTTTTTTAAACTTAACATTTCGAAATTAATCAATACCATAAATGGGCTGTTAATTTTAATTTTAATTTTATTTTTAATAGCCGCAATAAAGATGAATTTTATCATCCGCTAAATACTAAAAAATATGCGATTACCGTGAGATAAAAATTCAACACGAGCATCAGCCATTTTGTGGTACCAAATCCGCCTAATGTATATAAAGAGTACATACATAGTACAATATATATTACACATATCATTTCTACATACATACATCTAGTATATAGGGATATATATATATGGTGGCTGTGAGTTACGGACGTTAATCGTGATCAAAGTCGTTGGAACCAAGTCCCTATTCGTTTATCTGACCCTGCTCAGGTCGCAACGCCAGTGCCCTTGTAAGTTAAGTCGCCACCATACCACCACTACAGGGATCTTTTTCTTGGATTAAATGTGCACGTCCTATCCTAACTGTAATGGTGAGAATAAATTTACACCAGAAATATTACACAGGATATGTAATACATTTATCCATTAACTTTCATATACTCTTCTCTTCATATCTTAGCTTAAAGTTAAGATGACGAACTTACTTCTATTGCCAGTGATATGAAATGATATGATAAATCTTGTGATATTTTATCGAGTTATTTTCTGGGTTTAGAACGTGCTTCTGTGTAATCTCACCTGTATAAATTAAAATTTTTATAATTGCACACAGTAAAAAAAAAAAAATTGTTTGAATCGAGTAAATTATTTTGAAAAATTTTATCTTTTTAATTTTAGTAGAAAAATTTATAAGCTAAGAAATTTTTCTTGGTTTGAAAATTTTTCTCTTGATTCAAATTAATTTTTTTTTTTTTTTAAATAATTTAATCACCAAACTTGAGATATTTTTCAAGCAACCCTAAATTAAATAAATAAAAATAAAAATAATTTACATACTTTTAAATCAGCTGATATTTTGTCAGCTAAAAATTAAGCAAGAATTTCCTGCAAATAAAAAATAATTCCGAGCAATAAAAGTAATTTTCTGGCGCATCTCAACAAGAATTGGGATGAGAAGGTCTCCGGGGTTCGAAGCTCCAGTGATAGAGTTAGTTCTTGGTCGGTCCTTGTTGGTCCTTGTGCAGTAGTGCCTCGGAGTAGGCACACGCTGCAAGAGTTAAAACAACAATAGCGCTGATTACTGGACGGCAAAAGGGTGTGGCAGCGCCATTGAGTCGTTACATGCAGGAGCTAAGTGAGATGGAGACTGGGTATGGGCAAAGAAGAGACGTTGTTATGTGGTACAGCACGAGAGCAACTGCGAGCACCTCGGCAACTGAGTGCGAGATAAAGACACCCAGAGAGAAGGGAGCAGAGGATTGGAGCCGCCAGTGGGGGCTGAAGCTATGGGCGACCGAGACGCAGAACCCGAGACAAGGATGAACCACATTAAAGGGGATATATCAAGCCATAAATAATCAATATATCTATCCTCAGTCTTTTCAGATTTATTTAAACATACTTTTTCCTCTCTCTCTCTCTCTCTCTGCTCGACATTTTCATCTCTCTCATATTTTCTTTTTCGACCGCTTCTTCCTTATTTAACCCAAAAAATTTACGTACTTTGGTATTATTATTATTATTTTAATTTACTTTTTATTTTGCGAGAAAGCTTTCCTTGTCCGACAAAATTTTAAAACGAATTTGATTTTTCTTAAATATTATTTTCTTTTTTTTCATTAAAATTGAAATTTTTGTAAAACTGAAGAAGAAATTTAAAAAGTATTTTTTTTTTTTTATCAAAGATGTTGAAATTAGTTAAAATAAATTTTTTTTTATAAATTCATTGCAATAAAATTGTCAAAAAAAAATTAATTAAATAAATTTTAAAACAAATTTTATTTTAAAATATAATTTCCTTTTTTTTTCCATTAAAATTGTAATTTTTGTAAAAATGAAGAAATTTAAAAAATAAATATTTTTAGAATTTTATAGCAATTAAATTGTTATAAAAAAAAAATAGAATTAAAAAATTCCACGAGTAAAAATAAAAAAAAAGTAATAATGGAAATTTTTTAAGAATTTCTTCTTTAGTTTAAGTTAATTGTTATAAAAATAAAAAAAAAATATATTTGACAGCCATTAAAAATTTTTTTAGAATTTAATAGCAATTAAATTATTAAAAAAAAAAATTAATTAAAAACTTCCACATGTAAAAATTAAAAAAAAAAATTATTAGTGGAAATTTTTTAAAAATTTCATTTTTAATTTATTTTACTTGCCATAAAAATAAAAAAAAATTGACAGTTGTCAGCTAACATTATTTTAATTTCTTCCTTCTTCGATACTTACTTAAAATTTAATATTTATTTTCTGATTGTTGGTCATTGCGCTGACTAATAAGAGTATGTAATCAGTTTTGTAAGCGAGAATAATAAATAATAAATAAAAAGTATAATAACACTACTAAAATAAGTATGTTATCAAATAGTTGTTTCGCACGATAAAGTCCCATGGCTGGTGCAAGAGTGTGGGTGGGTTCAATAATATATTTGCGTTTACAACAATTACATATATGTATACACGTCTATATGCAATGTAGAGAGTATATAGACTTGATAAGCATTTATACTGGCAATAAGATAAGACTGATATACTTACCTGAGCATGACGAAGCCAAACCACCTTATTTTATTTATTTTTATCTTTTAAAGCCAGACGGTAAAGGGCAACCATTGACAAGTCAAAAAAAAGTACCTATACAAATCTTTCCAATCATCTGTGCATCAGACAGTTGTTAAATTTTGCTCATCTTTTATTTATTCAGCTCTATTCTCCGGCTGTTTTTTTTTCTTTTTCTTAAGTCATACTTCTACGAACGGGGAAGGAGAAGTAAAGTGTCGCTGAGAAGTTGAAGTTTGAGTGCATGACCTGCTAAATTACAACTGGAAATGACGACCGTGGCGCCATTGTTTCAAGAATTTAAAAATTATTTTTAATTGTTGCGTCATTGTTAAACTAAAGACACTACTCGCGCCACCTGGCGGATTTTAAGGTTACTATATTTGAATCTTACAGAAGTTTTAGCAGTCAGCTGTTAATTAAAAAAATTTTTTTAATAAATCAATTACAATAAAAAAATGCTTCTAAAAATTTTCAATTGTAATTTTTATTAATTTTAACATGTGAAATTTTTTAATTTAATTTTTTTTATAATAATTTAATTGCTATAAAAATCTTAAAAAATTGAATTAAAAAGTTTCACATGTTAAAATTAATAAAAATTACAATTGAAAATTTGGATGTGACTCATTGATAAAAAAATTATGATACTAAAAACAGCTGATGTTTTTTTTAATTTAAAAAAATTTAATTTAGTGGGTTAGAGTTACTAAGTTATTAAAAAATTTTTGTAAAATTAAAATTAGCAGACATCTTTGATAATTTTTAGAATTTTTCTTATAAAAAAAAAAATTTGAAAAAACACAAGTGCAGTTTTTAAAAAATATTTTTTTTTTAGTTCTAATTTTAATAATTAAAAAAATTTTAAATGTTTGCTTTTGGAGAATTCACACTTTTAGTTATTTTAAAATTTTGAGTTATTCTCTTGATAATATTGATTGATACTAGATTATTTTAAAATAAATCCTATCAATCTAAATGTACCAGACAAGCTGATTTATTATTAATTAATAATCAACAATATAAAAATGCAATCTCTAAATAAATTCTAATTTTTCTGCATGAGCTTCTGAACATTTTGTGTACACCATTCATGAATCGGTAGGTTTTTTGGATGCTCGGAAGGATCGATTTCCAAGTTGAATTTCATCGGATAACTGGAGTCTGCGAAGCCAAACATTTTACTCAAGGCAATAAGAGCCGCTACTTTGATTGCATCTTCAATCGTACTTTCAGTACCTAGAAAATTATAGTTTAAATATTTGTTTTTCTGTACTCAAATTTAAATAAAAAAAATTACCTGAAGAAATTAATTGTTTGTTTGAATATAGACCGACTCTGTAGACTGGCACAAGAGTACTGACTCCAGACTGGGCGATTATTCGCGGCTCCACATGTTCCTTACCCTCGTTGGTAAGTATCTGGTTTAGAATTTCCAAGGGATTTTCTGGACAGAAAATCTCATTGAGATCTTTTTCGGCGAGTGTTGTGATTAAAAAGTCACGGATGAATTTAGCGGTGTGTATTTCATTGGTACTTTTAGCAAGTGCTCCTACCAATGCATAGAATGTGTTTGCCAACGTCTCGATTGAAGGAGGATATTCCTAAAAAAAAAATCAAATTAATAATAATAATTTAATAGAAAAAAATTATGACAATGCTAAAGCTAGCCGACATTTAAAAATTTTTTTATTTATTAAATTATAACAAAAAAATATTTTTAAAAAATTGCATGTGTAATTTTAAAAATTTTCTACATGTAAAATTTTTTTCTAAATAATTTTTCAATAAAATAAATTTTTAAATGTCAGCTAACTTAATTTTTATAAAAATTTGATAAAAACCTCTGCTAAAATAATATCTTTGGATCCTAGAAGTAGTGCTCTGTTTGCCAAAACTTCTTTGGATAGTAAATACTCCTTGAAAGCTCTAAAAAAAATAAAAATATTAATTTCAATAGATGCAAATTTAAGAAAACTAATTATTAACATAAATATACCTGATACATTCGGCAGGCGTACGAGGCATTGCAAAACCCAAGTAAGCCTCGACAGTTTTCTCCGTCAAAGCTTTACCATTTTGAATAAAACTTCTGTTGTCGTAAAGGTTCAGCTGCGGGTCATCAATACCCACTTCTCGCTGCTTTTGTTCTTCTTTCAAAACATATGAGTTATGTGTGAAAGCCTGTGACAGGTACTCCAAATTGAACTTCTCTGAAAGTCGCTGGTTGAACGCGTAAATTTCGGACTCAAAGTTCCACTCGAGGAATCCGGATCTTGGTTGTTCTTTCGGAGGTCCCTGCTTCGCTTTACGGCGAGTTAATTCTCTGAGAAAAGGAGCATACCACCGACGAATGTACCTTTTTCCTAAAAAATTTTATTTTTAGCGACAATTATTTTTTTAAATAAAAATTTTAGTCAATAGAATTCAAATTTAGAATTTTTTAAATCTGTAATTAGTATTTTTAAAATTTTCTTCAATTATTATCTATATTATTACAAATGATGATTAAATTTATTAAGTATTTTTAATTAAGAAACAAATTTTTATTTCCTAACCTGTATTTGCGGCATTTACACTTTGTAATTTAATTATAAATTGACAACTTGATCTCAGCACATTCATAATTAATTTTTTTATTGAAATTTATTGTTATTATTAATTTATGTTTTCATAAATATTATTAAATTACTGAATTACTCCAAGTACATACATAAATAAAGTAATGTATATTTTTATTAATAAAATTTTCATTAATTTTCACACTATCATAAATAATAGAATTTAAATTTCGCGCCCTCTAGGAGCGCTGCGGAGAAATATTTAATTTAAATAAAATTTTGACGTTTTTTTTTTCTTACAAAGAAAACAATCAAAAGTTTATCATTTCAAAGCAAGTTTTTTTATAAATAAATAAATAATTTTTTATAATAACGCTGAAGTTGACAGATATTAAAAATTATTTAAAAATTTTATAATAATGCAATTATTAAAAAAAAATATTTAATTAAAAAGTTTTACATGTGAAAATTAATAAAAATTACAAGTGAAAAATTTTAGAAGGATTTTTTTATTGTAATTAATTTGTTAAAAACATTTTTAAAATTGACAGCTGACCGCTAATTTCAGTGTTATAATTTTTGGAACAAATTTTTGTGTTAAAGAAAATTAAAAAAGTGTAAAGTGACAGCTAACTTCAGTGTTATAATTTTTTGGAGCAAATTTTTGTGTTAAAGAAAATTAAAAAATTGTAAAGTGACAGCTAAATTAAAGGTAATTAATTTTAATAATAATTATAAATAATCTAAGCTGTCAATTTAGCAACAGACGGTAGTGAAGTTTTCTAACAATAAAAAAAAATACTCTAAAAAAAAAATATATATAGATACATGAAATCCGAAAATGGCGAAACTCAAGTTGTGACATTGACCACTGACACTTTTTTTTTTCTACAAAATATTATCGTGTACCCACGCACAATACCTATAATAAAATAATAACAATAACAATAATAGTTGATAAATGAAAGTGTGTTGAAACATAATACGGTTATTATTATAACCGTCAAGTCATCGTAGCTAGAGTTTTAGTTTGAGAAATAAGAACACACACGCAAGACCTTATTTGTGAAGTGTACACCAACTTGGTTTTATCAACCAAAACAAATTATTTATTATTACTTATATATATACACACATATAACTTATACAATATATATATTTGTTAGTATTTTATAAGTCTACATTATTTTATTGTTACAGTTAAAATTATTTAGTTGGTTCATTCATTATTTATGAATATAATGTATAAATTTAATTATTAATTGAGTAATGATTCAATGATGAAACTAGATCAACGTGTTAATAAACTATTTTGTCAAAATTAGGTATTTAAATGCCAAGATAGATAAGTTGAAATATCAAAAAAGTTTGTGGGGATGATTGAATAAGACACAATCAAGATTAATATTTATTGAAAATGGATTATCCTATTCACAAGTGTATTTTCCAAGGTGACATTCAATCACTTAGTACTTTAATAAGGACGCATAATATTGCTGAAAAAGACAAACATGGTAATTATTTGAACAAAAACTAGCAAATGTACGGTAATTTTTATTCACATTAGTTTGACAGTAACTGTTTTCTTCGTTAATAATTTTATTATTATTAATTCGATTGCAGAACGAATAAAACTTGGACAAGCTAACTTAGGTTTGGAGTTATTTAAAAAAATTCTCGTTTAAATAAAATAAATTTATTAAGACAATTATTATTTTCTTAACAAACTAATTATATTGATAAGTTATTAGACATTTGCTATTTTTGTTCATTATTAATTTAATTATTAAAAGTATTAGTAATAAATTTGTTTTTAAAAAATGATCTTTTAAGTTCTGGAAATATATTTGACAATTTTATAATAATGATGAAAAAATTGATTATACTAATATTCAATAAATAAATTTCAATGATAATTTTTGTCAAATTTTTTCTTAACAATTTTTTTAAAAAAGAAAATTTTTACATAGCTAACTCAATTTTCATAAAAATTATATTTATATTATAGAGTTTCGTAAATGTTGTATTTACATTTTTTTTATGGTCACAAAGTCAAGCTGAATTAAAAATATCTATGTCGTCATCTCCAATCGTTTGATGATGAAAAACCAACGTTTCGTTTTAAAAGATTATTTTTAATGTGTAATAAAAAAAAATAGACTTGGAAAAAATTTTAGAGTTATGAAAAATTCATATTATTTCATTAAAATTCTAAACGAGCCTTTTTATTATTAAAATTATTATTATTATTATTATTATATTGAACCCAAAAAAATTATTAAAATAAATTTTTTTAAACAGGGAACACCCCGTTGCATTTAGCAGTAATGCTAGGCCGTAAAGAATGCATCCAATTATTGCTCGCCCACGGAGCGCCACTGAAGGTGAAAAATCTAGCAGGTTGGAGCCCCTTAGCCGAAGCGATAAGCTACGGGGACCGTCAAACAATATCTTCATTAGTAAGAAAATTAAAGCAGCAAGCCCGGGAGCAAATGGAAGAAAGGCGACCGGACCTGGTGTCTGCGTTACACAAAATGGGAGACTTTTACATGGAATTAAAGTGGGATTTTCAAAGCTGGGTGCCTCTAGTGTCCAGAATCTTGCCCTCAGACATCTGCCGAATCCACAAAAGCGGCGCGTCAATCCGCATGGACACAACCCTGGTAGACTTCAATGACATGAGATGGGAACGGGGCGACATATCATTCATCTTCAACGGCGACCAGAAACCAGGCAAGTCCCTGACGGTACTCGACAATAAAGCCAAACTGTACCAACGCGTCCGCTACGAGGAGACGGAGCTCGAGATTGAAGATGAAGTGGACGTTCTGATGTCCAGCGATATCATGGCTGCGCAAATGTCCACCAAAAACATAACTTTTGTTCGTGCTCAAACCGGGTGGATTTTTCGCGCAGACAAACGCGAGATGGTTGGTCCTTTCAATGCTGACTTTTATCAGATTAATGGGATGGTACTGGAGAGTCGCAAGAGACGCGAGCATCTCAGTGAAGAGGATTTACAGAATAATAAAGCTATGATGGACACTTTGACTAAAGGAAAGTCTCAAGGATTTATCAATGGCGAGGTTGGTTTTTTTAATTTTTTTAAATTTGATTATTTCACAATTTTTTGAGATGAAGTTTTTAAGAAATTTTTAGCAATAATTAATTATAACGAATTTTCAGAAAATTTTATTAATAAAAATTGATTTTTTTTAGACACCAAACAGACGAGCATCTCTAAATCCTCCTCCAGACTCAAACATATCCTGGGAAGCTTATCTAGAAGCGCCGGCAGGTGAGTGTCCGCTTCTAGGCAGGAGCCATGTATACAAAGAAAGCAGTAAAGCATTCAGAGCGACTGTCGCAATGAGCCCAGACTTTCCTCTGACTGTCGACATGCTTCTAAATGTACTTGAAGTAACTGCGCCCTTTAAACACTTTGGGAAACTTCGTCAGTTTGTGCAAATGAAGCTACCTCCAGGATTTCCAGTTAAAATAGACATACCAATTCTGCCGACGGTCACCGCTAAAATAACATTTCAAGAATTTGCATTTAGGAATGATATTAATCCAGACTTATTTCAAGTACCATCGGACTACGTCGAGGATCCTATGAGGTAATTTTTTCCACTAGTTTTCTATCATAAGATTGTTTTGATTTTTTATACAAAATTTTTTATTCTCTGTTAGTTTAATTAAATATTTAAGTTAATATTAACGGAAGTTTATAGTCGAGTTAGTTTTAAAAAAATTCAATTGTATTCTTATGTTAATAATTACGATTATCTCTGAATTTAATTACTCTGTTGCTTGTATAATTATCTCACGGATACAATGTTAATTTTTTTTTTAACCATCTGCTGTATTAATAGTTTTATTACATTATTTATTATTTATTTGAACTTCTGTAATTATACAGTGTTTTAGTAATACTTATTTTTATTAAATAAAATTATAATCCCAGAAAAAATTTTTAAGTTAAAAAAAATAAATATTTTTTCATTAAAATTATTAAAATTTTTTTTTATAATAATATTAATGAATTAATATGAATTTTTGAAAATTTTAAAACTTTTTCCGATTACCATAAAATTATTATGGAGTAATAAAAATCAATGAACTAAAAAACTGTATACTTTAATAAATAAAAATAAATTATTAAAGTATTAAAAAAAAATTTCAGCTACTACGGAGCGTATATGGCAATGATGATGGTTCTACCAGCTTCTTCAGTGTGAAGATAAGACTTCTGACTAATAAAATACTAAACAAAATAAAAAATAAAATTAAACCGTCCATTTTAACATTTTATTGTAATTAATATTAACATGCGAATAAATATCGCATGGAATTTAATTGCTTGTTTTATAAAAAATACTACCATCATCATTGGCTAACAATAATCACTAACAATTTGTTTTAAAATACTCGTACTTAATATATTAACTCAAAAAATAAATTAATTTTGCAGATTCCCTGACTTATGACGCTTTGATACTCTAACATTAATTGAAGTCAATTATTACACTGGCTCAGGTCTGATTTCACTTTTCGGGGAACGTTTAGCACTGGAATTCCCGCTTGGAAGCCTTGGTAGTATTTATTCCAGTCAGTGTATGCTACTAATCGAGTAATATATGTTTACTATTACATTATATTGTATTGTAATTTTTTTTTCCACCCCGATTATCAAAGGAGTGAGTATACGTGTAACTTGTATTTTTTGTGTATATGCACCTCTAAAAATATTCGACACAAATTGTTAACTATTAACTCGCCCCAGCAATAATTTAATTTTATTAACATTTTTTAGTCAGTATTAATTACTCGATAAAATAATCGTTTACCTGAAAAACATATCACATTTGGTTGTTGTAATTTTATAAATTCATCTGTCATTTAGTTTTTATAAATTGTTGAGTAATTAATATTGCGTATAAAATAAATTACTGTTTTTAATTTAATTTTTTTTTTTTTTTTTTTTTTTTTTAACGAAACAATTAGCTGCTAGTTTCTCAGTCACTGCCAATTGAAAGCTAATTAAGTTAATGCTTTTAATTGTACTGTTAGCAATTGTCAATATGCCTAAGTATTAGGGTTTATTGAAATTTAATTTTTTATTTTTATATTACAAAAATTATTGCTTAAAAATTTTTAAAAATTTTTGGTAATTATTTACAAGTGTTCAAGGGTTCAAAAATTTATTTTTGGACATATCTAGGTGAAAAATTGACATTTTTCAATTTTTAAAAATTTTTTTTTGCAGAAAAAAATTATTAATTAATTTTTTTTTTATTACTTAGAAAAAAAAAAATTTTTTTTCAATAAACTCTCAATATATATTAACATTTAAAAACAATACTTGAACTATACTCGACCTAAAAAGTTACCAACTAGTAAAACAAAAAAATATAAGCATACGTTTAACTGTTTGACTGTTTTAAACTAAAACTAAAAAAAAAAAATACGTATCATCTTTATCAATATTTATCAATTAAAATATTATAAGTGCAAGTTATTTATTTATTCAAAATTAATTTATAAAAAATATAAAAAAGTATAAAAAAATGTAGCTATCTGCTCAATGGGCCAGCAATATAAATTGAAAAATTGTTAAAAAAAAAAAAATTGATAAATAATCCAAAAAAAAAAAAAATAAATTGATATTAGCACGTGAAAATTGCTGAGCATCCGCGAGATGTGCCTCTTTTTTCTCCGACCGTGCGAACTGAGTCTTGATATTTTAAAAGCAAGACGGTAATAAATAAATTAAAAAAAAAAAAATATAAATCTATTTTTACACAATTTAAAAAAGCCAGAGCTCATCGATAAATTAAATTTGGCAAATACATCTTGCTCCGTAGTTTCTTCTATTTTTCTAAATTGTGTATCTTCTTGACGTATCAATAATTAAATTAATAATTTAATAAATTATATTGATTAATTAAATTATAAATATTTGTATCTGATAAACAAACCCTTTGTATTTGCGTCCGGGTGTTTAGATTCGTCGTAAGCAGCTTTTTTCTTGAATATACTCGTGTGCTCGATAGTTGATTGGTAGGTACTAATATAGTGTTAATTTATTGATAATTTTATCATTATTAATTAATTATTAATCAAGCCTTCCTTTGCTACACTCCCCCGTAGTATTTATCACTGTGTTATTGTTTTGTTAATCACAAAAAATTATTATGTAAAATTCAACGCAGCGCGTTGACATGTTAAATTATATCTTCTATTATATTTATCATTTATTATTAATTATTAATATTAAAAAATATCATTTTTACACCAATATTACATTGTAAAAATTTTTTGACAATTATATAATATAAAAAAAATTAGTTAAAATTATTAATTTAGCTTAGTATTATTTATTTACCTCAGCAAAGCCTTTACTTTTAGAAGGTAATTATTTACAAGTGAGGTTCACTCTATTTTTGGTAATATCTTGGTGAAAAATTAACAATTAAACATTTTTTTTATTCTGTTTATTTTTACGATATGATTTGTGATGAAAAATACCGTGAAAAAAAATAAATAAAGATTTTGATAATTTTTTTTTGCATTAAAAAGTCGGAAAAAATTTTGGCTCATATTTTTCGATAAAATTTCTATTTTATCTTTTTTTAATAATTTTTTTTTTTTTATAAGTACAAAAAAAAATTAAAAATCACAATTTTGTGATAATCAACTTTTTTTTTAATTATTTATTTTTTTAGATATTTAAAAAAAAAATTACATCAAAATTTTGTTCAAAAAAATGAAAATTAAATTGTGAAAAAACTTCACTTGTAAATATTTTCTCTTTAAAATTATAAATATTTAAAAACCGTCCATAATTTTTTGTATTAAAATATTATTTCTGAAATTAAAACGCATTTACCAGGACCAATTTGTTATTGATATTTAATTAATTATTAATTATTAATTAAATAATTGTTAACTGTATTTTTAATTATCAATTACAACTTTAGTATTAATATTTTTTTTTAATTTTTATTGTTAAGTAATATTGGTGTTTACTCACCACTCTTTGTTAGTGTAATTATTCGAATGTTTGTAAATTATTTAATTATAAATATATAAATCTAAATAAATATACAAACCAAGTGTTTTTTATTTAAAATTTTTTATTGCTTCAAATATCATTTGAATCTCAATAAAGCAATCAAACCTTATTTACAAATATCCTTACTTATTATTACAAAAAAAAAAAAAAAAAAAAAAAAATATACAATGCTACAAAATATGAAGATAATTTATAAAATGTTACAAAATATATAACATTTCTTCTTCGTGATTTTTTTGGTTTTTAGTTAATTTTTGTAAAGTGTTAAAAACAGCGAACACGAAGCCAGCTCGTTATATAATACAAAATTCAGTAAGTAAAATTCTTAAAGATTATATTTACTCGAATACTGACTTTCTGAAGATTTAAATAAATAAAAATTAAATTATTATCAACAAGTGCATAAAGCTAGAACTTTTATTAATGATTTATGACCAAGGTCTAAGCGCAAGCTGGTGATCTATGTACGGGATTTAAATAGAAGAAATATAAATCTAAATAAATTAACTTCTTAAACTTTGAAGCCGATTTTTCATTTCTTCCAGCTCGGTGTCATCTTCAGCTGGTTCTTCTTCTTCTTCTTCTTTAGACGTCGAGGCGCCGGGTGTTTCAGTGACAACTGCTGGAGCAGTACCTAATTGTCCGGCAGTTAATTCCCACAGAACCTTAAAAAAAAAAAATAATAATTTTATCAATAATTATTTGATAAAATAAAATAAAATTGGTAGTACCTTGTCTACTTCCTCATCAGCTTCATCCTCCATATCTTCAGAATCTTCAATAGAATCCATAGTTTCATCCAGCATCTCCTCAATAATTCCCGCCTTCATCATCTCCTTAGACATTTCGCGCATCGTCGCTGCAACTTCCGGGACTTTTATCAGCGACTGCATCGCCTGCATTACTTCCGTAGACTTAGACAGTGAACCAGCGACTCTTATCGTCGCCAGTTGGTTGTTCATCTGCATGGATATTGACTTTAAATGCGCTTGTGATGTTTTTATTTTATTGATTGCTTTACGCGCCCGGATTATTTCTTTGGCTAATATTTTACAAACGTCCTTGTCATTTTTCTTGGCTGATTCCTTCAATGATTTTTTCACTTTTTCTTCTTCCCGCCTGATCGCTAAAAAAATTTTTTTTTAATTATTATTAATCACTTTTAATAATGACACTGAAGTTAACTGACTTTATAAATTTTTTAGCAATTAAATTATTATGAAAAAAAATTTAATATAAAAATTCCACACGTAAAATGATTTATAAAAAATATATCAAAATGCATGTGGGTATTCAAATGAAAGCTCTTGATGAGTGTAACATAAGGATGAGCTTATATCTTAAAAAATGTCAATAATTAAAAAATGACCTTGTATCTTGTCAATTAATGACATTTTTTAAGTTATAAGCTCATCCTGATGTTACACTCATCAAGATCTTTCATTTGAATACCCACATCAATTTTTCATATATTTATATATATTACATATATGTATATATGAAAAATATATCAAAAATGCATGTGGGTACTCAAATGAAAGCTCTTGAAGAGTGTAACGTCAAGATGAGCTTATATCTTTAAAAATGTCAATAGTTAAAAAAGTACAGCGCAATTTAACAATAGTCACTAATTAATAAACCAAAATTTTATTTATTTATAGTTCACACATCACGGCAGTCACATAGTGACTGCAAATTTGCTAGTTTTTAAATATTGCAATAAAAATTTCAATAAACTATAAATATCCATGATTAATTGTCATTAATGCGCGCAATACAAATACTTAGATGTTGTAAGCACATAACTTCTAACTCTGTCATTATCTTTAAATGACATAAAGATAATGACATTGTTCTTGTATTGACAATAAATATATTTGAGTATATGACTCACCATTAACCTGCCGATCTAACTGATAACCTTCTTTTCTCAACTTATGAGTCCATTCTCGTACCTGTTAATAAAAATCATAAATAAATCAATAAATAAATTATTTATCAACTTACAATTAGTAACTTACTAAACAGAGATTATACAAAATAAAAAAACAAAATTTTTTTCTAACTTTACCTGTTCCTTCGGATTTTTCTCATGAGTTTTTCCAAACAAGCCCATTTTTGGTCGTAAGTACTTCCCTTTTATGTTTTGATTATTACTTGTAAAATAATATAATAATCAGAAACGTCAAAACCAGCGTAAAAATTTTTTTCTACGATCTAAATGCGCTTCAAACGCCATCTGTCAGATGTCAGTGTAAATATTTATCATCAGTAGATAAAAAAGTTTGAAATGTCAGCGGTAACAAAGCTAACTTCACATTTAATCGTCACAATTATAAAAATGAAGTTAGCCGACATTTCAAAATGTTTAAAAATTTTTTATTGAAAAAATTTCAATTAAACAATTTAAAAAATAATTTTTACATGTAAAAAACTATAAGTGGAATTTTTTATAAATATCTTTTTAATTTTAATTTAATTAATAAAAAAAAAAATCAAAAATTTTTTAGACATCGGCTAACTTCAGTGTTATTCACAATTGGTGTTGTCATAAAGAAATAAAATAATAAAAATGGTTTATTTTATTTATCACGACAGCGGAGTAATCTCAAAAGCACGTCCTTGTCAGTGTTAATTGTCAAGTGACAATATTAAGTATAAAATATAAAATAAACTGTTAAAATATGATAAAAAATTATTTATGAGACTGGAAAGTGTGAATATTAAAAGCGTTAAAATATTAAGATGGCGCCGTGACGTATAATCATTTTTTTTTTCACTTAAATAATTCATATTAATACCTATTATTATTATTATTGTTATTATTATTAAAATAATAATTATTAATGTTACTATTATTATTATTTTTTACAATCTTTAAATCTACTGTCAATTACAAACTTATGTTGTACCAGACATTTGCTAATTGATTAATTTACCGTCAGTATTTTAACATGTTTTATGTCAAATAATAATTTTTTTTTTTATTTGCTTATCATTTATATTCAATGTGTTTTTTATATTTGTACTCTTAAATTTTTTTAATATTAATAAATGAATAATAATAGGTCATTTTTAATAGTGATTTTAAATAATGGGCGTATAAAAGTATCTGGTGACGTTTTTGTTATCAAAAAATTTTTTTAAACCTTTTTTTTACGTGAATAAAATTCTTACACAAGTTTTAAGTGTCGTTGCAACTTTCCATTCACTTTTGTAACGGAGTAATATTTATTTTTATATTTCTCGTGGATAAAAATTTAATTTTACTGGACAGTTGAGAGAGACAATGGAGAAATTCGCTGTAGATCTTGACAAAGTATTGGACGAGTTTGAGTTCAATGAAGGTAATTAAAATAATTATACAAAAGTTAGCTATAATAATAATAATTATGAAAATAAAATTAGCCATGAAATTAAAAGTTGACATCTAAAAATTTTAACAATTTTTTTTTTTTATTAAAAGAATTATTGCAAAAAAATAAAAACAAAAATTACACGTTAAAAATTAAAAAAAACTATGTGCAATTTTTTTATTCTAATTTAATAAATTAAAAATAATCCAAAAATTAAAAACGTCGGCTAACTTTATTATTATAAATTAGCCGACAGTAAAAAATTGTTGTTTTTTTTTTTATTAATTAAATTAGCAAGAAAAAAATTTTTTTTAAAAATTGTACTTATAGTTTTTAAAATTTTTCAATAAAATAAATTACAAAAATTTTCAGATGTCGTCTAATTTAATTTTCATTTAATAATAAAGTTAGCCGACGTTTTTAATTTTTTGATTATTTTTGATTAATTAAATTAGAACTAAAAAATATTTTAAAAAAATTGCACTTATTGTTTTTCAAGTTTTTTACATGTGCAATTTTTTTTTACCATAATTTATTTGTTTAAAAATGATTAAATATCTGCTAAATTAATTATCATTAATAAATTTAATTTATTTTAGATTGCGCTGAACAAGTAGCATCAGTTGGAGACGTACCGGGTGTAAAAAATAAAAAATGTCTGCCTATGGGAGTTAATCAGCAGATAATAGACAGTAGTAGCACCAGTACCAGTACTAGTACTAGTAATAACAATAGTAATAATAATAATAATAGTAATAGTAATAATTCAGTCTACAGAGAAGATAAATTACCCGAGCCAGTAATTGACCACAAAACGATTATACACTTAAAGGCTGATAAAGATGCGTATGAATCAAGATCAAACACGAGCGAGGAGAATGAGGATGATTCTAATAGATTGGACACACTAGACATACGCAAGTCAGATGTCAGAGAGTCTGTTAATGAGTTCAGTAAAGCGGGCTATCAGAAGGATGATAAAGTCCAACGAAAAGAGTCTATCGATTTTAGTAAAGAAAATGACCGTGCTTTTAATTTTAATGATGATAAATTGACTATTCACAATGACATCCAGCAGAACTTTGGACAAAAACGACTGAATGAGACGAGTGTAGTAGGAACTACTGTTGCTAATAAGAGTAATAGTTATGATAAAAGATTGAACCAGCCTAATAGCAAGCCCAGTGTTAGCAATGTTTTTAATAGTCTCAATGAATATATTAACGCGTCTAGTGCCAATATGGAGAGGATTGATTGTTCTGTTGATCGAGATGAGTGTAAAAATGGTAAGATTTTTACAATTTATTTTATAATGGCCCCTACTGGGTACTCCGGGTGCCATAAGGGCGTACCAAAAAATTTCAAAATTTGAAAAAAAATTTTTTTCGTCATTTCTACGCGTTTCAAGTAAATATACGTTTTTTTCCGAAAAAAAAATTTTTTGATATGCTCTTATGGCTTTTCAAGGGTATTTTTTTCGGGATACGCCCTTATGACATCAGTAACGCGATATAAATACACAGATAAAATTTTCCTTGTTCTCTTAACCACAAAGATTATTTTTTTTTAGCTGGAGAACCTGTAAAAAAACCAACGACATCTTTACCAGAGTATCAAAATATATTGTTGCCAGTTAAATGCGATGTAAAAAAGCCAGATGAAGAGAAAAATAGAGTAAAAGAAGAAGTGCTCGGCGAAACCGAAGCTTCAAAATCCGTACAATCATTAAAGATTGACAGCAGAGGTACCGTCGATTGTACGAAGCACATTTACGAGAACGTAGACATAAACATTGACGGAAACATTCCCAATAATTCAGAAGTAAGAGTGAGATCGAAAGAGACCTCGAGATCTACCAGTCAAGATGAAAGCAAGCATGTTTACGAGAACGTTGATTTTGACAAGCCGAATTCTCAAGACGACCAGGGAGTTTACGAGCGTTTGTACATAGGAGGCAGTGACTTGCCGGAGACAACGACCGAGCTGGAGATCGCAGCCAAGCGACTCAATGAACAATTTAATTTAAGTAACAAAAAAGAAGACACTTTAGCAACGGGTGGTATTAATCCGACGAAGCTTGTTTTTCAAAATGTCAATTTGAATCCTTCTGGATCTGGATCTGTGGCTTCAGCTCCGGAGCGAAAGCCCGTTGGGTTCAGCACGATTGACGATTTATCCGAAGAGGAATTGAACAAATATTTAGCTGAGCTGGAAGCTGAAGAACGCGCCAGCGAAGCTGCTTATCAAAATATAACAGTGCCCCGATCTTCCGCGACTTATGCTAATATTAATGCTAGTGCTAGTGAGACCCGCAGAGCAGCAGCTTCCAATGACGACGAAGACGCCAACGAAGCTCCTATTTTCGAAAGCGTAACCATCGGCGAATTGCCTGAAGTGTCGGAGGAAAAGCTTCAGGAGAAAGCCAAAAAATTTCCGGTGATTGATTACAGCAAGAGTGGCACCAGCGGGGAATCGAGTGATTTTTTAGACGACCCCGAAAAGCTCCACCACGAGCCGGTAAAAATAGTTGCCGAGAAGGAAAGAAAGGTTAAAAAAACTGGCGAGACTGTCAGAAAGTCTTCGGATACTCTTGACGCTGTAGCGCAGGAATTAAAACCGGAGAACGGTAATTTTATTGATGATCCAGTTGATAGTAATTGTAATTCTAATTCTAATGGTGATAATAAAATTCAAGCAGCTGATGATTCTGCTGATAAAGTAGAAGATAAATCTAATGACACTGTATTACCTCAAAACAAAGCAATAATTAATGAATCTACAAAGACTGTTAATGAACACCAAGATAGTAGTTCTATTGAAAATTATTCAAGTACAATTGAAGCAGGAAATTCTGAAGATGGTGAAACAGAAGCACCGGCTGGTGAAACACCAGCTTCTGAAGATCAGGAGTCGGTAGATCGTCCGGTTAGGCCCCAGACTTTAGATATTGTTTCGACGGTCTCTATGATTGAGCCATCGAGTATGCCTGGTAGGTTTGAAGCTATAATTTTTTTTTAATAATATGACTTGAAAATTAGAGGATATTTTACTGGTTTGGGATTTTATTTGATATGGTAATTAATTTAACAGATATTTGATCATTTTTTAGGAATTTTTGAACAATGGTATGGTTGAAAAAAAATGAAATTAAAAAATTTTTTTTTAATTAAAAATGCAATTTTTTAAAGATCATTTATTTGTTAAAAAAAATTAACAAATATCTACTAACTTTAATATCATTTATTTATGAAAATTAATTTAGCAGATATTAGATCATTTTTTGGATGTTTTAAAAAAACAAATTGCAAAAAAGAAATTTTTAAAAATTGAAAATGCAATTTTTTTAAAATAATTTTTTTTAATAAATTTATTTGTTAAAAAAATTATCAAATATCTGCTAACTTTAATTTCATTTATTTATGAAAATTAATTTAGCAGATATTATTTTTAAGAGTTCTTAAAAAAATTAATTATTAAAAAAAAAAAAAAATAATAAAGTGAAAAAATTTTCAAAAATAAAAAATGCAATTTTAAAAAAAAATTTGATCATGTGAAATTTTTTTATAACTTAATTTATTTGTTGTAAAAATGATCAATATCACAAAAATTACACTTTCGGTAACAGAAATTTCGATAAAAAAAATTTGTTTATTGACATAAAATTACCAGACATAAATCTGTAAGGATAAGCTCGTGATGCGTGACTTGGGTTATTTACTTAATTAACGAGCTAACTAAGGCATGCAATTCAATAAAGAGTACAGTCATTGCAGGCCGTCATGGCTGCTGGGCCGTTATGATATACTTAACAATATAACAGAGTTTTGTTTACCAGGTGTTACTAACACCGAGGAGCCGAGTGCTACGACAGTAACAGCGGCACCGAGCACAAATGAGGAGTCTGGGAGAGAGCGAGATCCATCGCCAGACGTTTCTGATAGCTCATCAATGGAGTTCGGAATAATGCTGGGAAAACAGCCGCCTTTCTGGGTGCCAGACAGCGAAGCACCCAATTGTATGATGTGCGATATGCGCTTTACTGTCATCAAGCGACGGCATCATTGTCGTGCCTGTGGTAAAGTATGTATTTAAATACTCCTATTATTTATTTATTGTTTATTTCATCAAATAACATGACAGAGAATTTATTGTTTGGTTACTTTACATTGTTGATCAGGTATTGTGCAACAAGTGCTGTAATTTGAAGTACAGACTTGAGTATCAAAAAAATGTTGAGTCACGGGTTTGTTCTACGTGTTATCTTCAGCTTATCAGAAGTGAGTTTACATACATTATATTAGCTAGTTTTAATTATTATTTTTATTCATTTGACTAGCTTTTATTTCAATTATTTTTATTACTTTTTAGCGGAGAACGATCATGGCAGTGGTGATTGGTCTGGCGACTATACAAGTAATCCCGGTAGTATGAATTCGCCGCAGGTAAATTTACTATTTTATGACTTTAATTTTTTTTTTTTTTTTTTGGTTTTAAAATTAATTTTAGTTTGTTTTTTATAAAGCTTTAACTATTTTTATATCGATCTTAAGGGATCATTCTGGTTCGCTCAAAATGGTTTTTTTTTTTGGAATAACTTCTAAACCTCTCCTTCCAGATTTTTTTTTTTTTTGGTTTTCAAATTAATTTTAAATATAACAAATATTAGAGAAATAAAGCAAATATTCATTATTTTTTTTTACGCAGAAATTATTATAGATATTAATATAAAATTTATTCAGCTCAACACATACACTCTTGAATAACACAAAAAATATTCGACTTTATTTTTTTTATATTTTTTATATGAATAAACAACGGGTGACAAAATATTGGTATGTCGCTGATAAACATAAGAACTTGATAGCGGCTCATCTAAAACACAAAAACAAAAATTATTTACCTTCAATATATATTGCATCAGCTATGGAGATTAATATTTATTAATAACAAACTGGCGGAGATTAAAAAAAAAAAAATTAAAATTTTTAGTCCTAAAAAAATAGTAAAAATTTAAAAAAATTACAAACCCGAATGATTCCTAAATCATAATTTTCAAAATTTAAATTTCTTAAATTTAAAAAAAAATATTCTCATATTTTTTTTTTCTTTAAAATCTTAAGCATGAATTATTGTATAAAAAACTGATTGTAGGAGTGAAAGTATCGTTCAAGCGTTAATTAAATTTTTTTACTTTCCAAGAAAAAAAAAATCGACAGTTTTTATAAATCATCAAACATTAATTGAAATTTCACTAGCTAATTTAAAACTATAAATACAATGAGAATATTTTCTAAAAAGAAAAAAAAAATACTATTAACTATTATAAAAATACTTAGACATAATTCTTCAGTTGATGGTTCTTTTCGTCTGTACCAACTTGTTGAATACATCCGCTTTTTTTTTTTTTTTTTTTTTTTTTTTTTTTTTTTTTTTTTTTTTTTTTTTTTTTTAAATTAAACCGTCCTTTAAAATTGCTGTATTGTTTATTGCATTTGCTTTAAATAGTGATAAATCAAAATAGACTGAAAGATTTTTATTGAATTTTTATTTTCACTAATTTAATACTTCCGAAGGAAAATTAAAATCTTGATAAAAAATTCACTAAAAAATTTTTTAACAGTGTAATTAATAAAATAATAAAAAACGGTAGCATTATTTTGGAGTATTCGACAAATGGTTACAGGGAAGACAGCCGAACCCGAATAATCCGATGGAATATTGTTCAACAATACCTCCTTTGCAACAGTTAGCGGGTGGATTGCCATCACCGCCGTCCGTAATGGTTCCAGTTGGAGTTTTGAAGCGTGAAGGCAGCACTAAGCAGCGCCCAGAAGGACCAAAGTCCGTGATGTTCAGTGACGGTAAGCTGACAAGCGACCACTAACACTTACACTATAAATAAAATAAAATAAAATAAAATAGGACTTAGAATAAA
Organism: Cotesia vestalis; assembly: GCA_000956155.1. Classification (NCBI taxonomy): domain Eukaryota; kingdom Metazoa; phylum Arthropoda; class Insecta; order Hymenoptera; family Braconidae; genus Cotesia; species Cotesia vestalis. The sequence goes on along the minus strand of JZSA01004634.1, from coordinate 26,844 downwards.
ATAAAAAATAAGCGCAAAATCCTGCAAGGCCCGTGATTTATATTTTATTTTGCTTTTAATTTGTCCTACGACAGACGATTTTAAATTACTGTTGTTAATTATTATTTATTATTTTATTTATAAATTTATAATTTTACAACGACCTGTTCCTTTGCTTTTTATGGCCCGTTCCTGTATCCCAACTGTTTTTATTTTCACCCGGGCAACTACGTATAAACACAGGAATAAGGCCTGGATGTGACCTGACAGAGCTAGATGCTTCGTGGGACTTGAAGCCGCCCTATCGAAAAGTTGGAAACAAGCGAATACCTTCGCCTGGTACTCAGTCTACTTCTGCAACTGCTAAGAGACAAAATTTGCCACCCTTGGATCCTCATACCAATAGTTACATTCCTCAGGATGTTAATATGCTACCACCGACTGTTACCATCCACAAAGGCCGTAAGTTTTTTTTAGACTATACACTTTCAATTTTGTCATATTAATATATATATTGAAGTTTATACACAGAAAATTAAATAGGCTGCATTTAAACATACTCTATCTCTAGATAGATAATTAAGAAATGACCTTGTATCTCGTGAACTATTGACATTTTTAAAGATATAAACTCATCCTGACATTACACTCATCGAGACCTTTCATTTGAGTACCCACATCAGTTTTTCATATATTTATATATATTACATATATGTATATATGAAAAATATATCAAAAATGCATGTGGGTACTCAAATGAAAGCTCTTAATGAGTGTAACATCAGAATGAGCTTATATCTTTAAAAGAGTCAATATTTAAGAAAGTACAGTGCAATTAAATAAAAATTACTATGTAATGAAGGAAAATTTTATTTATTTTTAGTTTACAAATATTTATTAACAAATTAAAAAAATTATTTAAAAAATGACTTAAAAATTATCTAAATAATCAGTAAATCCCTTAAAATTTTGCAATCCTATTTTCTAAAAAACAAAAACACTAATCCCCTAATTAATCTTCCAGAAATAATGTACCACGAAGTAATAGACGCATCAGGCCTGTACCAATCGTTAAAAAACGACAGCGAGCCTCCAGTGATGTTCGCAATAAACCGCAACCTGTACGCGTACGTAAAAATAACAAACTTAAATTGCTGCGTGAATAAAATCTGCTGGAACGTGACATCCCGAGGTCTAGCCTGCGTAGGACAGGACGAGGTGATTTTCCTGATAGAAACATTACCAGAAGAGTCTCTAATCCCTAAAGACCTGCTGATCCACATAAACCAATTATACACCGAGGCGATAAAAGGGAACACGGTAACAGAACTTGGAGTGTCTATCCACCAAGGAGGGAATCTCCTGGGCTCCCGCGAGCACGCGGGGTTCCTGTTCATCCGTCAGACTTTCCAGTGCCTGCAGAAGATAGTACTCCCCCCGGCGCCGTTCCTAGTGGGGCTGCTGGTCCACCGATGGGAGACACCGTGGGCAAAAGTGTTTCCTTTGCGGCTGGTGCTGCGTCTCGGGGCTGAGTATCGGTACTACCCATGTCCGCTGGTGTCTGTCAGATTCCGGGACGCAGTTTACTTCGAAATTGGACACACTATAATGAAAGTCCTGGCAGACTTCAGGAATTACGCCTACACGCTGCCCAGCGTCCGAGGACTGACCATCCACATGCAGGACAGAACAACCGACGTTTTGCTACCGCGGAACCGCTACGACCAGGTCATCAAGGGACTTAACAACTCTAATGACCATGTTCTTGCATTTGCGGCGAACTTCAGCATCCACGCTGACTCCCACCTGGTTTGCATCCAGACTAACACCGGCGACGAGAGCAATTATCAAACCCAAGCGATAAACATCCACAATAAACCCCGGAGAGTTACTGGCGCGAGCTTTGTCGTGGTGAACGGAGCCTTGAAGTCTTCCATGGGTCTGTCTGCAAAGTCCAGCATCGTAGAGGACGGATTGATGGTCCAGATCATGCCGGAGAAAATGGAAGCGCTGAAAGCCGCTCTGAAAAATATGCATGATTTTTCTATTGGCTGCGGACGACAAGGCGCGCCTGAACCTGATGAGACTGTTAATATTAAGTGGGTGGACAATGATGTACAGTTTAATCTCGGGGTTAAGAGTCCTATTGATGGGAAAAATATGGATGGTGTTCCCTCCATCAGGGTTCACAATGGCACTGATTACATGGGCACTACCAGGTTTATCAGGTGGACTGAGGTCTTTATTATCAAGTCTGATGATCATCCTAATGGAGTTCATGATCCGGTGGATATTAATAAGCTGTCGGAAAGTATTGCCAGGGCCACTTGCACGGCTTTAGTTAAATTGCTCGATCTTTTGGCTACTGCTGGGCTTACCAAACTGGGCGTCAGGGCTACGATTCATCCTGATAATGTGAGTTTTTAGTTGGAAATTTATTTATTTATTTAAATAAGCTTTCATTTGAGTACCCACATGCATTTTTGATATATTTTTCATATATACATATATATAAAATATATAATATATATAAATATATGAAAAATTGATGTGGGTACTCAAATGAAAGCTCTTGATGAGTGTAACATCGAGATGAGCTTATATCTGTAAAAATGTCAATAGTTCACAAGATACAAGGTCATTTTTTAATTATGTATCTAAAGATGGAGCATTTTCAAATGCAGCCTAAATACTTACAGTAATAAATTGACTATCGTCAAAAATCCCGATTTTTTTATTTTATTCTGGAAATAAAATTTTTTTTATTCTCTTAATAATGATATAAAATATTTTTTTTTTTTTTTTCAGGTTGGATATGAAGCTGGAAGCGAATCAACAAGATTGCCGCCGATTTATATGAATAGTCTAGACAATGAATTAATCCAAGTGCTACACAAAGCCGCACAAAGTAGTCAAGAAATAAATACTGTGCTTGAATTAATTTTTCATGTTTTAGACGATTAGATTATTGATATTTTTTATTAAATCATGTATAAATATTTTGATTCTTATATTATTTTAATTTAGAGGTTGAATAATTATAATTATACGTGCAATTTTTTTAAACGACAAAAATTTGTCGAAGCCAAAGTTATATTTTGTATTATTGCAATTGGAAGTTTTTTTGCGTAAAGAGAATCAACTTACGATTGAGTGATTTGTTTATTGATAATAAACAAGGAGAATCTCAGTGTAAAAAATTATAACGAATTAGAGAATTAAACGTATTATTATTTGTCTATTGGGTGGTTAATGTAGATAATTAGAGTAATTACTAAACATTTTATTAAATATATTTAAAATTTAACGTCCACTATAAATTATTAATTTGTTATCACTTATGAATATTTAATATTTAAATATTGATGGATTAATGAACAAAATAAAATTTCTTTATTATTTTTTAGTAAGTCTAATAACTAAGTATATAAATGCGTTGTATATCATGTTACCATGTATTTAATTACTTGTAATTTAATGGAATTTTAACGCTTACCTGTACAGTGTTATAATAATAATTATTATTAATATTGATATTTAATTTTAGGTAAAATATTAATTATAAATGTTTGTTTTTTTTTTTTCTTTTTTTACATGTATATATAAATATATAAGTATCTAAAGACAGTGTACGGAGTTTTTATTTTATTAAATAATTAGTTAACTAGCAACCTTGCAGTCACAAGAGCTTTCATTTGAGTATCATTTGAATATCATCGTTTAGAATTTTTTTTAATTAAAAAAAATGACTATAAAAAAATTAAAAAAAATTTGCACGTTTAAAAAAAACTTAAAAAACTGCAAATGCAATTAAAAAAAAATTTTTTTTGTTCTAATTTAATTATTAAAAAAAAAAAAATCAAAAAAATAAAAACGTCGGCTAATATTAGTATTATAAATTTATGAAAATTAACTTAGCTGATAGTTGATAATTTTAAGAATTTTTTTAACTAATTAATTATGGCAAAAAAAATTTATAAAAAAATTGACATTTAGAAATTTAAAAAAATTACAAATGCAATTTTTTAAAAATAATTTTTTTGAGCAAATTAATTTGTTAAAAAAAAATTAAAAAATTTTCAAGTGACAACTAACTTTAATGAAAATAAATTTAGCAGATATTTAATAATTTTTATAACTTTTTTTAACAAATAAATTATGGCAAAAAAAAGTTAGGAAAAAAATTGAGATTTAGAAATTTAAAAAAACTACAAACACAATTTTTTAAAAATATTTTTTTTAATCTAATTTAATTATTAAAAAAAAAAATCAAAAAATTAAAAAACGTCGGCTGACTTTATTGTTATTAATTTGAATTTTTCCCGCGAATTTTAAACTTAAACAACTAGCGCTCCCGCCAGTTCATTTAAGTAACTAAAATATTGAATGAAAATTCGTCAGTTGCTCCTTAACAGTGTGTGTGTATATGTCTGCGCGACAAGTGTGCGTGGATTTTAGCGAGCGACCCGATAAAAAACCAACCAAGTGTGTACGTAATTTTCACCAACTCCACTCTAAATCTCCATTAAATAACTCCGTAAAATGATATTATAAATAATCTTAAAAAAATTCAAAAAATAATAACACCCTTAATCAGCAGAACCGTGGGCAGTGAGTCCACGTGCCAATTAAAACAGTGGATTAACATCCGTGCAAGACATTTTATACTCATAAAATCAGCATAATAATAGATAGTAAAATAAACCGTCCACAAAATCATGGATCGGCGGAAAATGTCGTGAGTATTTTTTTATTAATTACAACGCCCAAGTTTCCGTCAGTTTTTTTTTAAATTTTGGAGTAAAATAATTTTTAAATGAACATAATTAAAATTTCTACCCAACATATTTACAAAATGTCTTCGATTTTTTGATGTCAGGTTACTTTTTTTCTATTTAATTATTTGTTTACTTTTAAAAAAAAATTATTCAAGCAACTAAATAAAAAATTTTTATTTTTTTCAGAAAATATGCGTGAATAAAATAAAATATTTATTAACATTATACTTGTCATATATGCCGAGTGACCTTGACTCCACCCCAGCAATTGTTGATAATAAATATTTAATTAAAATTTTAGAAAAATAATTTTTTAAATATTAAATAATAAATTTTTGTGTTAAAATTATTTATTAGCATTTAATTTACTTTTAAATTAAATTAAATAATGTGCAATTGATTTATAACTGATAGTGTGATAACTGATCGGTTGATAAGGCCTAGCTCTATTATTATGTAGTGTTGATTTTTAATCGATGTTGATGAAGCGCGAGTGTGTTAAATATTTACAGAATACTAATGTAATATAAAGGAGTGAAGGAACTTGATAGATGGATTGATTGAGTAAATAAGAATGTGTGTTTAAGATATTGATTTTTATTTAATGAATGTGTTACAGAACATCGGGGGATTCCCTCTACCAAATATTAGAACTGCCCAAGACTGCGACTGCCGATGAAATTAAAAAAACTTACAGGAAACTCGCTTTAAAATTTCATCCGGACAAAAATCCTGGTAATCCAGAAGCTGCTGAGAAGGTTACTTTTTTTTTTTATTTTTATTAATTAATAATAACAATATTGAAAAAAAAAATTTTTCGGTAGAATATTTTGAATTTATTCAGAAAAAAATAAACTGTAAAATTACTGTTTGAAATTGTAATTTTTGGCAATTGATCATTACTTATTATAAATCGACTATTATTAATTATGAAAATTAAGTTAGCCGACATTTAAAAATTTTTAAAAATTTTTTATTGAAAAAATTTCAATTAAACAATTAAAAAAAAAATTTCACATGTAAAAAAACTTGAAAAACTACAAGTGCAATTTTTTAGAAATATCTTTTTAGTTGTAATTTAATTAAGAAAAAAAAATCAAAAATTTTTAGACGTTTGCTAACTTCAGTGTCATTATTAATTACAGTTTACTTTTTTCCGTGTAACAATTATTATTGAATGAGAAAAAATTTAACTGCAATTTAATGTTTAAAGAAAAGTAATTATTTTTATTTTTAGGTAGATTTCATAGAAATCAATCTTTTGCATTGGTCCTCATGTCGGAATTTACTCAGAATTAAAAAAAAAATGTTTTTTTTAATTCTAATTTAATGGGGAAAAAAAAAAAATGTCAGCTAATTTAATTATTATCGAAATAATGGAATATTTGGATTGAAAAAATTTTGATTGAGTTAATTATTGTTTTTTATAATCTGGTAAATTTTTATGATCAGTGATAATGTTTATTAGTAAAAATAAAACTGATTGACAGTCGCATTTGAATGAAGCGATTGTTATATTTTATCTACTGATAAAAACAGATGGTTATGTTTATTGCTCATAGAATTTGATACTGAATTTCTTAGAGATCCATCATAATACTAAGTAACTCACATGATTAGTTTATGAATCAGATTAAAAAATATATTTTTTAATAATTTAATATTATTTTGTTATTTAATTTTTTGGCCAAATTTTTCCGTAAGAAAATTTTTTTTAAGCTAATTGTCAATTTTTTGTGAAAAAATTTTTTTTATGAACAAAATATTTTAATGAAAATTAATAATGTATTTTTTTTTGTTATTTAATTGTAAAATTTTTTATAACTAATAAATTAATTAAATAATATTTTTTGTTTCAGTTCAAAGAAATAAATAAAGCTCATACAATATTAACAGATTTAACAAAAAGAAATATTTATGACAACTATGGATCATTTGGTTTGTATGTTTCGGAGCAATTTGGCGAGGAAAATGTCAATACATACTTCTTGATGACCTCTGGATGGTGCAAGGTAAAAATTAATTCCCCATTTTATCTATAAAAAAAATAATAATTGATAATTAATTAAGTAAAACCTTTTAAAAATATTAAAAAAAAAAAAAAAAACCAATTTATAGGTAATCTTCGGAGTATGCGCCATTCTGACGGGTTGTTACTGTTGTTGCTGTTTCTGTTGCTGTTGCAACTTCTGTTGCGGTAAATGTAAACCGACACCGCCTGCTGACAGTGGTGACTACCACAACCTACAGGTACTGATTAATTAATAACTGTCATTTATATCAGTAAGATTTATTTAAATTAAAATTAAAATAAAAAAAAAAAGAGAAAAAAATACAGAGCAGAAGGGCCTGAGGATGGTAAAACATAAAAATATTAAAAAGTTATATAAATTAGAAATTTCATGTCACATCAAATCATTAATGTTCATTATTACCGTGGGCTCACTGATTAAACTTGTGGATGCTGTTGATTAATTTATTATTAATTATTAATTAGTGTGCTGTTAATTTTTTTTGATTTAACAAAGCTGCATGTGCCTACGTGTTTGTCTAGAGTCTCCATTGCTAGTACCCAGAGGATCTGAGGTACGTCGATTAATTTTAAATGTACAGGTCTTTGATAAATCCGGTCTCATGGTATAGTATTTTTAAGCTTGCAATGTTTTAGCTACTGCTTTATTTTTTTTTTTTCTACAAGTTAAAAGACCCAGTTATTGACACTGGCCTAATTTTTTGACACTTGCAATTTTATTCTAATTAAAAAAAATAAAATGTTTTTAAAAAAAAAAAATTTCTCTCAAAAATTATATTTATCAATTTATTAGAGTTGATTTTTTTTTTTTAATTAAAATAAAATTCCAAGTGTCAATAACTGAGTCTTTTACTTTAATTACTTATTTAAAAAAAAAAAAAAAAAAAAAGTGAATCTTTTGTCCATGCAGTGAGTAAGTATTATGTAATATTAACGGCAATTAAATTAAATTTTTTTGCACATTCATTATCAATTCACGCATGGAGCGAGCTTGTTTAAATTATTCACCTATCATTTATTTTTTATTTTATTTTATCCGCACATTTAAGTTTTTTTTTTTTTTTTTTTCACATTAATCATATTATCCATAAGAAAAATCAGTGACGTATTTTTGATAAATAATGTATTTACTTCTCACTGAAAAATAAAAATGAATAATTATTTATTTATTAATTATCAAAATTTTTAATAATGAAAATTATTCATTAAAAATCTAAATCATATATTATCTAATATTATTTATACACTACGGCAATGTATCCTTGGCACTGGAACTCCGTGCTCATAAACATCAACATTTACATTGATCATCTCATTGCTCTACAGCATGGCTAATTTTTTTATTTAAATTTAAAATCAAGAAAATTTTAATATTTAAATTTCAAATTAAACACTATAATTGAAAAATTAAATTCAAAATTATTTAAAATAAATCTTGAGAATTGTTAAAAAAAAAAAAGTGCGTAGATGCACGCGTTTTCATTGCCAAGCATGCCCCGCCTTAATAATTGTTTTTTTTTTTTTTTTCATAATTTATAATTTAAATGCATTTAGAATTTTTGGTTTATTAGAGCAGTTTTAAGTTGTTGTTGTTGTAATTATAGCAGGGCCAGAATTCCGGCGGGCCTACTAATTCAGTACACGGTTTAAATAAGGTATGTATATAAAATGTGTTAATTTGTTAATTTCATTCATTTTTTTTTTTTACTAACTATTTGTATTATAATTATATTAACATATGATAAATACTCAGGTATTTACTTTCATTTTTTTGCATGATGTTAACTATTCAATTTATTTATTTCAATAGTTTAATTAATTATTCATTTTAGACTCGTAATTAGACTAACGCTGAGCAATTACGCTTATTTCATTTTTTAACGCTTAGATTTATTAATTTATTAATATTTACGGGGTTGTAATTAATATATAATATTATTTTATATTATTAGCTTTATATAAAATTATTTTATTATAATTTTTAGAAAAAATTATTTGAAGATTTTATTAATCAATTTTTTGCAAAATTTTAAACTTAGCAATCTTTTTAATATAGTTACGTCAATAACAATAATAATTTTTAAGGAATAAGCTCATCCCGATGTTACACTCATCAAGAGCTTTCATTTGAGTACCCACATGCATTTTTGATATATTTTTCATATATAAATATATATATAATATATATAAATATATAAAATATATGAAAAATTGATGTGGGTATTCAAATGAAAGGTCTTGATGAGTGTAATATCAGGGTGAGTTTATATCGTTAAAAATGTCATTAGTTCACAAGATACATGGTGATTTCTTAATTATGTATCTAGAGATAGAGTATATTCGTATGCAGCCTACATACTTATCATAATAAATAGACTAGTGGTGAGAATTATATAAAACCATGAAAAAGCACAAATTCAAGTCAAGATCTTTCAATGACACTAAGTTTCATTAAAAAAACCAATTGTATTAATAAAAATGAAATTTTCTAAAAATTCTTCATAATTATGGTTGAAAATTTGTGCTCAAAATTTTTTTAAAAACTTAATAAAAAAAAATTGTGGAATAATAATAATAATAATAATAATAATAATAATAATAATAATGAAATTTTCTGAAAATTTTTTATAATTATTATTAAAACTCTGTGTGTAAAATTTCTTAAAAAACTTCATCTAAAAAAATTAGTAAATAATATTAATAAAATAACAAATTAATATTTTAATATATATAATAAACAGAATGTTATTTATTATCAATAATAAAACAGGAAGTTTATGTACAAATTAATTAATTCATTACAATTAATCAATATTCAATTACAGGGCGATGACAGTGATGAAGAAGCAGTAACAAGCCAACCAACTAGTGGTGCAGCCCAGGGTGCTGCCTCGAACACGGTGTTTGCAATGCCTCCTCCACCATCGGCAACAGCTAACGAAAGTACGAATTTAAACAGCGGGGGAGAACGCGTTATATACACCACCAGTATGTCCGATTATCGATAATAATGCACTGTCGCACCTTCAATTATTTCGTCTTTCAATTTCGCTTAAAATCATAATTATTAATTATTAAATCTGACTGTCACACTTTAAGCGTTTAGTGTGCGCTATTTTTTTTTCTTTAAACGGAAAGATTATTTTTCACATAAATTGTTTGTACGCATTCGATAATTCGTAGATTTTACATTTTTTGAAAGACAGTACCAAAGAAGGTGCGCTTTTTTTTTTTTTTTTTTTAATAATAATAATAATAATAATAATAATAATAATAATAATAATAATAACAATGCATAAATTTTTCATGACAAGTCTTATCTTTTGATAAGTTACGCTTAATTGTGGTATAATCATAATTATTATTATTATTATTATTATTTGCCTCAGGACTTTTTATTTTATTTATTAAAGTTGTCGGACTAGTCATCCAATTTTTTTTCTGTCAAAAAAAAAAAAATAAATAAAAAAAAAAAGATAAATTTTTTATCTTTAAATATTTTGCTTTAAAAAAAAAATCAATTTCTAAAAATTTTACAAAACTTATATAATTAATAATTAATTCAATCCTGTAAATTATCAAAAAATTATATATAATTTTACACATTTCATCCGACAACTTTGATAAATTATAATTATTGCTACTTTAAAAAAAATTATTTTTTCATTTATTGTTGCCAATTTGCTTTTTACAATTATTTATGATACGATTATTCTAAAAACTATTATTAATTATGATTATAATTTGGTATCGTTACATTAATAAGATATTTATAATTTTTTTTTTCTTTTTATACATCACGCATTTTTTACGATCACAAAAGCATAATTTAGATAATTAGTTTGATTAAAATAAAAATTAAAACTAACTAGGGAATTTATTGTTTAATAATGATAATAATAAGTATTACTAGTGAATCATTAAAAATTAATAAATTATTTTTGTTTTAATTATTCTACAGCTACTCATCAAAGAACTCCCTTTACGACCTCAACTGTTGATTCCTTATAATCCTTCGATTATTATTTCGTAATTATTTTATTATTTATATCTTCATTCCTGTATGTCAATAAATTTTTTTATTTATAATTTAATGTATATTTTATTTATGTAGTTTTATTAGATAGCAAAATTTTATTTAAAATAATTTTTTTAGATTTCATATAAATTTAATTAATCATTAATTAATTTTAAAGATATAAGCTCATTCTGATGTTACACTCATCAAGATCTTTCATTTGAGTACCCACATTCATTTTTCATATATTTTTCATATATACATGTATATAATATATGTAAATATATGAAATATATGAAAAATTGATGTGGGTACTCAAATGAAAGGTCTCGATGAGTGTAATCTCAGGGTGAGCTTATATCTTAAAAAAAATCAGTAGTTCACAAGATACAAGGTCATTTCTTATTCTTCTAATAATAAAGATAATTATCTGTTAATTTTTTTGTATAAAAAAAAATCAATTAATCATAAATTTTCTATCACACCAGCAAACCCTTTCGCAGCAGCTCCAGCAGCAAATCCAGTGACAAATCCATTCGCTGCAGAAGCCGCTGCAGCCTCCGCAGCTACCAAGTGGTAGTAAGGAAGAAATCATTACAGAGTTATAAAAAAAAATTTGGGCATCCTAGGTCATCTGTTTTCATTAGATGTCCCAATTAACTATAAATTATTAATTATTAAATATAATAATGACAATTGATCACTCAGTTATATAATAACAATAACAATTATAAAAAAAAATGAAAACAATAATTATTATTATAACTACAGCATTCATTTATAATGTTAAACAATCATTGAATCGTAATATCAACGACACAATTTAATACTTAAAAAAAAAAAAAATTTCAAAAATAAATTATTAACAATAATGATAATGACTAATCATTAATCAATAAATTAAAAATCACGTGTATATTCAAAATTAATTAGAATAATATTAATTAAATTGTAATCACGGTGGCATTTAACTGATACTTCAATTTTTTCCAATTAGCTATACCATTACAATTTTAATTACCATTAAGTTTTTTTTTTTTTTTTATTCTTTTATTTAATTATTAATGTTATAATTATTTTAAATAAATTAATCTATTGTTGTAGATTATTTGGTGTTACCTTATTATTTATAATTATATAAAACTATAATGAAAAAAAAATTATATATATTTTTTTTTTGATAGAATGTAAGTTTGTATCAGAAATGTAACGCACCGAAAATTGAGAGCTTAAAAGCCACTAATAACAATAATTATTCACTATTTTCATTGAATTGACATTTAAATTGATAAAATAATGCCTAAGGTGCCATTTTAAATACATAGTTACTTAATAAATTACTGAAAATTATTACATTTAAAACAAAATTATTTTTAATATTAATTTGAGTGCATTCATAAATATGATACATCTTTAAAATAATTAATAATTTTAATTAAAATCTTTATTTATTTAAAAATTTATATTAAAACACTTCCAAGCTTATAAATGACTCAGAATTTTTGCTTTAATTTAAAAATAATTAATAGTTTAAAATTTTTAATATTATCATAAAAATATGGGTCGCACATAAAAATTATTCAAATAAATAATGTTTAAAATTTTATTTTGTAAAAAAAAAGTCTCTTATGATTTGTCTTAGGACAAGTACTTTCTTGACTATTGACGTTTTTTAAGATATAAGCTCATTCCGATGTTACACTCATCAAGAGCTTTCATTTGAATACCCACATGCATTTTTTATATATTTTTCATATATACATATATATAATATATATAAATATATAAAATATATGAAAAATTGATGTGGGTACTCAAATGAAAGGTTTCGATGTGTGGAACTCCAGGATGAGCTTATATCGTTAAAAATATCATCAAGGAACAAAATACGTCGATGCTTTATTATTCACTTTTTTTGAGATATAAGCTTATTCTGATGTTACACTCATCGAGAGCTTTCATTTGAGTACCCACATGCATTTTTGATATATTTTTCATATATACATATATATAATATATATAAATATATGAAAAATTGATGTGGGTACTCAAATGAAAGGTCTCGATGAGTGTAACATCGGGATGAGTTTATATCTTTAAAAATGTCAATAGTTCACTGGCCACAAAATTTTTATCATTCTCTTGACAATATAGATGAATTTTAATTTTGAAATCACAGTGAAAATATTGATGGTAAAAAAAAATTATGAGACATTCTTTTTATAAAATAAAATTTTCTCCAACATTTGTTTAAAAATTTTTTTTCCAAGACCAATATTTTCTCCATAAAATTAAAAATATAAAGCATTAATTTTGAAAATAAAACAACAATTTTCTTTTTATAGACTTAAAAAACATATTGTTTAAATTTATTTAAAAAAAAATCACAATATTTATAATTCTTCCGCTTTCACAAAAATTCCAAACAAAGAAGAAGATGATGATTAATTAATAATAAAAAATAAGTTTGAAGTTTAAATTGTTCCCAAAAGAAGTTATGTAGTTTTTTAAAATTTACTGCTGTAAAAGTTTGTCTCGCTTTTGATTTGTTTAAGCCTATTGGCCTAACAAAAAAAAAAAAAAAAAAAAAAAATTAAATTATTTTAAACAATTAAATTTGACTTGAGACAAAAAATAATGTTGCTTATAAATTGTTTACAACAACAATCATCAAAAGACAAATTATAAAAAATTATTTAGGCATTACAGTATTGTAATCATTGTAATGTTTGTAAGTTTAAATAATAATATTATTTCTTTACCCAATAAATAAAATAAAGAGGTACAATTATATATTGAAGTATATATATATTATATTATTATTGAAATTAAATATATTATATTTATTATTAATTATTAAATAGTTAATGTCATGCGAATGTATCAATTTTAAAGGATAATAAATTATAATGAGGTAATTAGCGACATCGTGTAATGAGATACGCAGTATTGTAAATAAAAAATAAATACAATCGTTTATTTTGCTTTGTTTTATTGTTGTGGTATCTAGATTGATAATATTACAAATAAATTAATTTGAAAATAAATTAATAATCTTGAAAAAAAATTTTTTTTATTATTTTAATCCGCACGTGTTTTTTTTTTTTTTTTTTTTTTTTTTGTAGTAAACTTCACGGATATTAATTAATAAACTTATATGTTATAAAAAAAAACTAATAGGTTAATTAATGATAGAAATTGATTAAAAAAAGTTTGTGAAATAAAGAAGAATAACTAAATGGAGAGTAAAATAAATTTAAGAGATTACACGATTCCAGCTATCGAAGAAAGGATTAAAGAATTGGTAAAAAGAAGAAGTAATCGTACAGATGGTATCCCGGTGGAACGTGCTAAAGAAAAACTGGTTTGTAATTAAAGTTTTACTTGATTAAGTACCGGCTTCATTTTCTTTATTATTATTTTTAATTTTAAATTTAAGATTAAATTTTAAAAAAATTTTTTTTTCAAGAAGAAATAAATTGTAAAAAAAAAGTTATTTTTTTTAAATTGATATTATTTTATTTTATTATCAAAATTAATACTTGGAATTTTCGGGAATTTTTTTGACAGGGAAAATAAAGGAATTTGGGAATCGGTTTTTTTTTTATTTATTAAGGATATATTAAAGATTATTACCCTGAATTTTTATTAAAAAATATTTAATTATTACAAAGTTATTAATATTCTCGTAGAGCACTAGAGAAAATTTCCCCCTCCATGGTCGGATCGATAAAAATTTTTTTTTTGGACTTAGAAAAAATAATAGAATGTTTATTATACGCTCTTATGACATCCGAGGAGCCATAAGGGTTCTTTAAATTAAAAATTAAAAAATTTTCATTTTAAAGATTTTTTAAGCTGGGTTAAAACAAAAAAAAATAGTAAAAATAATGAAAAATAAACTACTGCTACTATTTTTTAAAATTGCGTCTATAATTTTCGAGAATTTTTGCATGTAAAATTTCAAAATTAAGTACAAGCTTACCATAAAGCTCAAATTGCTTTTTTTAGATGCATTCTCTATTATTTTTGCGTCATAGTGGAATTTTAAAGGTAATTTTTCTTGGGTTAAACGATTTTATGCTAAAACTTGACAATTTTTAAAGTTTTTGACGATTATTGACGGTCTTAATATCGTTCCTGCGATTTGCAGCGAGATTTCGTGATGACTGACTATACAGATGGCAATTTCCCTTAATTATATAGAAAGAACATTAATTTTTATTTTTTGATTTATCATTCTAAAATCAGTTATCTCTTAAAAATCATTTTTATATTTTTCTGAAGAAGAAATCAATTTAAAATTGCATTTATAATTTTCTAAAATTTCTTTAATAAATTATTTTATGATTATTTATTTATTTAAAAAAATTTTAGACGTCTGCTAAATTCAGTTTGATTAAAATTACTATTATTATTATTATTATTATTATTACACCTTACGTTTTGTCAGTCCAAATACAAGGAGTACAGAAAAGAAAGACAAGATTCCCTCGGGACCGTCCACCGTCACGTATTAGAAGTTGTAGCCTTTATTTTGGACACCGACGTCGCTTCTCTAGAAGAAGGTCTGCTTGATAAAGAAGAATACTTGGAGGTTTTCAGGAGTTTTTTCAGCCAGGGTGGTCGCCGGGCTGTGATAATTCATTATCAACCCATGTCACCGCCGCCATTCGGTATATAAAGTCCTCCGTAATTTATTATGAACTTTTGGGGCTGTATGTTGTGGGAAAATGGTTAAACTATACCCCAAAAAAATAATGATCAATTAAAATTAAATAAACAATTTATTTAAGAGCAGTTTATTAAGAAAAATTCATTTCTTCTGCTTAGAGTCAGGAAGATGGCGGCCGGCCGACAAAATGGAGGATTTCTTGCGCTGTTGCGTTACAGATGGCACCACTGAAAAATTATCTGGCAAGTCCGTTGTTGTGTATCGACTTAATCCTGATAATAATTTTGAAATTAAACAATTACTTGAGGTAATTTTTGATTAAAAAAAAATTTTTTTTTTTTATTTAAAATTCTTTAAAAATTTTTTTTTTTTTATTTAAAATTCTTTAAGAATTTTTTTTGAGGTACTAATTTATTCAAGCCTCTGAAAAGTTATTTAAGCGGCTAAAAAAAAAATTCAATTTAATTTAATTTAATCTAATTTAATAAACTCAATGAGGAAATTACACTCAGGAAACTTATTACGCTTACATGGAAGTCGAGGGAAAGTACAGCGGCGCATTGAGCAGTATCTCAGGTCTAATATCCCGGCAAAACTCACCAGCACTTGAGATTAATAAGCAGTGGGGTGATTTGCCGCGGAGTCAAGTGGGAGCCAAGATTAGGGACAATTTCATCGGGGACTTTAAGGATTTTTGTCAATTTATACAAAGTACGTCTCGAGAGTTTGCTTGTAATAAAATCACCACAGCAGACATGAGTCTTGGTCATGACTCATAAACTTTTATTCACATCTTATTTTATTGTTTGCCCGTAAAATTTTCCCGAAAAATGCCGCCTTGTTTTTTATGCAAATTATTTTTTACGAGCAGCGACAAATGCCGATCTTGATAACGTCCTAAAGTTCGACGGCCATCAGGATGTTTTTGAAAAATATGCCAAGACTATGGAAGACGTCGAGAAAAGTGCGAAAGATTATGACGCGATTATTGCTGTTGAAGAGTGCGTTCGGGGTTGGATGAAAATAATGGAAAAAGTATTTGTTATTTTTTATATTTGAAATTTTTCCTTACTTTCAAACTCAAATAATAATTTATTGTATTTTTAGAATAAAATTAATGACACCCTCTAAAAATATCATTTGACCAGGTCTTAATACGATTAATTATATTTTTATACTGCATTGACGCGCAAAATCAGTGCACATTTATTTTTAATCAATTTTTTTTAATACTGTTCATGAATTTCATTTTTAAATTCAAATTAAAAGTGTCCTTTTACACTTAATAACAGTTTTACTGCATTGACGCTTAAAATCAATTCATAATTATGTTCAATTAATATTTTTCATAAATGTTTATTATGAATTTTACTTTAAAATTCATATTTAAAGTGTACTTTCACACTAAATAATATTTCAAACTCAAATAATAAAAAAATATTAATAATTTATAGTATTTTTAGAATAAAATTAATGAAATCCTCTAAAAATATCAGTTCAGCAGGTGTTAATACGATAAATTATATTTTTATACTGCATTGACGTTCAAAATCAATGCATCCTCATTTTTAATCAATATTTTCAATACTTGTTATAAATTTTATCTTAAAATTTAAATTAAGAGTATTTTTGTGTACTAAATAACATTTTTTTATTGCATTGACGCTTAAAATTAATGCATATTAATTTTATGTTAATATTTAAATTACTAATATTAATATTTATGATTATTGATTCTCTAAATTTTAAAATAGGACGCTAAACAACATTTTTTACATTGCATTGACGCTTCCCTTGTGAAAATTTTTCGGACTTTTCTCTAAAAAACCCTTAAGAACTCTGAGAAAGTCTCTAGAAGTCTTTGGAAGTCTTTTTCCGAAAAATTTCCCCAAGGGTTAAAATCAAGGCAGTTTTTTTTTTTCAAAATTTCAGGATTTATTACTCCAAATTTCATAAAAATTAAATATATTTTTAAAATTGAGATATATTAATGATAATAATAATAAAAAAAAAAAAAATAATAATGAATAGGCACTTGTTGAAAGCCAACAACTGCGCCGTGAAACAGAGGATGTCGGACCAACCGCTGAGCTGGTCTACTGGCGAGGGATTCTCACGCGTTTTTCTTACATTGTTGACCACATAAAGCGAGCAGAGACCCAGATGTTCATTGCGCTATTAGTTCAAGCCAAGTCTAAGCTTGTTAAGGTCTCTATAAACATAAATTACATAATCTCCCCCATAAATCACTATCTGAAAGGTTGTATCTTCATTGTAGAAGTGGAAGAAATTGGACGATGATATCACGATGATTGAATTGCTGGCGAGAGATAACGTCAAATATTTGTACGCAATAGAAAAGTACACAAGACCGCTCTATATGTTGGAGCCTACCAAGATTGGGCAGCATTTGCCGGCTTTGATGCAGTCTATTCGCATGGTTTACACCACTTCCAGGTTCTTCAACACGCAGAGAATGATAACTGCGTTATTTGTTAAAGTATTTATTATTGTTAATTAATTTTGAGAATTCTTTTAAATTAGCTGTTGAAAGGAATGATAAAAAAAATTTTTTAGATAACGAATCAATTGATTATTACTTGCAAGTCTTACATAACCAGAAACGGAACTCTTGACATCTGGCAAGAAGAAAAGACATCAATTATTTCGCGGATGAAAGACTGCATAACTTTGTACGAGCAATATTATGAATCTTACAAGCTGATGCTTCAAAATATTGAGGCTGCTGGAGAAAGACAGATCGAAGTGTCTGAAATGTTTGTTTTTGGGAAGTTTGAGACCTTTAAAGTCCGGCTAAATAAAGTAAGTACGTAGAAAAAAAAATTTACTTGAATCAAGTGAATATTTTTGAAGATACTCACATGAATTTTTCATATTTTCTATTAATATATATTTGTGAAATATAATTATTTTTTTTATAAATAATTTTTACATGAAAAAATCATATAAATTCTATCTGATTTTGTATGAAAGTAAGTTACTATTAAACAGAAAAACACTTTAAAGGTAGGTGTTAAATTAACACAAAAAAGTGTTAACTATTTGACATAAAAATTTTTAACACAAAATTTGAATTTGAAAAAAAATTTTTTTTTTTTTTGATTTGTATAAAAAAATTTTTTAAATTCCAATTTTGAGCAAAAATTAAAAAACGCTCTATGAACTAATATTTCCAAATACATATTTTATAATTTTTAAACGATTCAAAACAATTTTTTTATTTTTATTTAACAAAAAAAATAAAAAATTTACTGTACGTAGCCAAGTCTATTAGCAATATAATTTAAAGTGAATTTCACTTCCGGAAGGAGTAAATCAATTAAAAATTATCCTGTCCAAATTTACTTCCAAAATATTAAACAAATTTATAGATAATTGACGTCCTGGAAATAAGTATCAGTTATTCAGTGCTTGAAAGCTCGACAATAGAAGGGATCGACGTTTTCAGAGAAAATTTTATCTTGTGTTTGAAGAAAATGGTCGCTCAAAAGTACAATCCTCTGGACCACAGAAAACCTTTTTTTGATTCAGACTACGAGCAGTTTAAGATAAGTGTCAGCGAGACAGAGTTTAAAATGAGAGTTTTCTTCTTCAAAACAGTTTCACTTGCCCCGAATATCGATGAGGCGCTGAGATTGGTTCTTAGGTATGGTACAAGAGTGTAGATAGTTTTTAGTAGTTTTACGGGACGTGTTAGTATAGAGAAATAAAAAAAAGTTAAGTTAAAATCTATTTATTTATAGTTTATAGTTTGCAGTATTATTTTATTTGATGACCAAAGTTTATTGTTAAACCAAAGTTTCTTCTGTAAAAGCAGGTTTGAGAAGCTAAAGTTCGACAAGCAATTGTGGATCGATCGCAAGTACCTGGAGCTGGTGACAGTCTACCAGCAGGAAGTTGAGGCAATACGAGACAGATACAACGAAGACAGATCCTCGCCACCCTTGCCGAGGAATATTCCACCTGTTGCTGCCAGAATTTTATGGATTAGACAGTTGTACAGGCGCATTGAAATGCCTATGGATGTATTCAAGAAGCGGCAAAGGGTTATCACTCATGAAAGGATGCAAAAGTGCATTAAGATTTATAATTCTCTTGTCAGGGTTTTTGTTCATTATGAAATTATTTATCACAAAGCTTGGTTTGATTCTGCAGAAGTTGTGAGTTTTTTTTTTTATTTTTCAGATTTTTAAAAAAATTATTACGAATAAATTTAGCGAAAAAATTCCACTTGCTAATTTTTTTTTAATTAATTGATTATAAAAATTCCAAAAAATTGTTAAATTGTCTATTTATGGCTTTTAAATGACGGAGTTACTTATTAACACTCTAAAAATTCTTTAGCGTACTAAAGTTCCCAATTATGTGCAGAAATATTTTTAATTAAATCACAAACTTTATTACTTTGAATTAAATTCGCGTTAACTATTCCAATGTAACTTTACATTTAATTACTCTTAATTTTCTTCACTTACATTGAAATTAAACAAAAACTATTCAACAGTATCCATCAGCGAATAATTACTAAAGACAAGAAAAATTACTTTTTCAAATTAATTGTTCAATTTTACGCCAAATTGATTTTTTTGGTTGAAAAATTATTTTTTTTTACACTGAAAAAAAAAAAAATTCTTTAACCAAGAAAATAATTGTCTCGATTGAACACGAAATAATTCTTAAATTAAGTAACATTTATTTAAGCCAAAAAAAAATTTCTTAGTTTAATAATTTTTATATTCAAATGAAGAAGATTAAATTTTTCAAAATAATTTATTTAATTTAAGTAAATTTTTTTCTCTGTGTACAAATTATTTTGTTTTACAAAAAATTGACATTTAAAGTCATGAAAATCATGAAGATTTTCTTAGCGGGAAGTTAAAAATTTCAAAACTCAATTTTTTTGATTTTTTAAAAATTTTTTTTTTAAGTTTAAGAAAAATTCAAGTTTTTTAATCATTCACTTTTCAAAAAAAAAAAAACATACAATTGTTAGAAAAAAAATTTTTCGACATAATTTTTATAAAATAAAGTATCTTAGATCGTGAAACAAAACAATTATCTCCTGATGGGCAATAACAAAAAAATAAAACAAAATTTTGAAAACAGGTTCGCTTGGCACTGACATCACCTCTGCTAACTCGTGACCCGCAAGCAAACAAGTACTCAATAAACTTCGACCCTTACATCCGCGAAGTAATAAGAGAGTCTGAATACATGTCACGTCTGAACTTAAAAATCCCGGAGTTCACCCGCATCATAACGTTCTGCCGAGAAAAAATATTTTTTTCCTACGAGGAGATAAAGAGCCTCGTAGAAATCCACGAGCGTATCCACGCCTCAGCCCCAAAATTATTCCTGAACCTTTTAGCAGGAGTGTTCGCCAAGCTGGAGCAGACCTTCAAGCCTTGCCTGTCAGTAGTGACCTGGACGTCGCTGAAAATCCCCGAAGTTTGCCAGGAAATCAGCTCAGTCGTCCGGGACATCGAGGTCTTCGTCAACAAAGTTTGCGCGACAAAAGAGGTCAGGATCGAAGGAATCATCGAAAACATCGCTGACACTGAGCTGATCAGCTTGAGAGATTCTCCGCTCAGTCCTGCGGAATTTTCCCAGGAAAACTTCCAATTTGCCATGAACGTCGCCAGAGAAATCGAGGTAAAGTCTACTGCAGTAGAGGCCGCTTTGATAATGATCATCAACAAGTGTCTGGACTACGTAGTGATTGAAGGAGGTGAAGACATCAATGAAGACAAGTACCGTTGGTTGGATCCTGACCGCGTTAAGCGTGAAATCGGCTCACAGTCTCGAATCACCAGAATTTCTATTGACATAAACCGAAAGTCAGTTGTTGATGATAGCAAAGCTGTTGATCCCAGGAGTTTCTTGAATCGCATCTGGAATGACTGCATGGAATTATTCACTTATTACAATAATAAGCTCATTGAAGCTCTTGTTAAGAGCACCAAGAATTCGCTGGAATTGTTGAAGCGCAGGATTGGTAGTTCGAGGTATTTTATTTTAATAAGGTGGTATTAGACAACTTGTGCGATTATTTTGCACAATATAATGAACATAATACAAAATTAAAAAAAAAAGGACTTACATTAATTTTTTTATTAAAGTTTATAGTTAATTATTATAATATTGTGATGATCCTGAAATTTATAGAAATACCCAAGCGTTTAACAATTTAATTAATTTGTTAAAAATTTTTATATTAAATATTTAACACTTTTTTGTGTTAATTTAACACAATAAATGTTAAATTTACATATAAAAGTGTTAAATATTTAACACAAAATTTTTTGATGCAATGACGCAAAATTTATTACAGTGCATCTACACGGCAAAAAACAAGGTGATACTGGATATTATCCCAGATTATACTCAGTGATATCTGTAGTGAAAAAAAATTTCAAATAATAGCTAGAAAAATCCAGATTGTACTCATTATAATCTAGATTATACTCATTATAATCTAGATTATACTCAATGTAATCTGGATTATACTAGATACTATCTGAAATTTTTTTTTGAAAAAAATTTTTTTTTTATAAAATTAAAAAAAAATTTTCAAGAATTTGGTAATTTCAGTATCACAATATGTACCTTAATATGGGATTAAAAATTTTAAGATTGCTAGGAAGTTGAAAAATATCTTTAAGAAACAAAATATAATGTATTATTGGATTATTTTTTTTTTTTTTTATTTATATTAGATTTTGTTCTCAGCATGATGAGTGACGGTATTAAGAATGAGGGAAATCCGCTGCTGCTGACTCAGTTTATTCTGCAAATTCCGACGATCCTCGTGATACCCAGCGTCGAAGAACTCAATAGTCATGTGCAATTGGTTGTGAAAAATTTAATTCAAGTGCATGATTGCATTATCATGTGGGGTCAGAGATATTCCAGGGTGAAAGGATCCAAAGATTCCGATGGTAATTGTTTTGTTTATGCTGTGCATTGGAATGAAATTGCTCGATGGAAATTGAGCGTTAAAATAGAATTTTTTCTATTTAATCGATAAGATTTTAGAATTGTGGTGGATTATTTTGAAAACTTGGGAGTTTAAAGTAATTTTTGAAATTAAATTAATGAAAGAAGGAATTAATATCGAAGATAATTTTTTTAATAATTTTCATGAATTTTGATTGCTGAAAATAATTTTTGTGATATTAAAATAAAAAGCGAGAGTTTGAAATCGTTGAATGATAGCATGAATTTCGGGGGAATAAACAGGATCAATTAAAAAAATTTAAGGACATGACATTTATATTTACTGTTGATGTGTAAATATTTATTTTGCTCATGTAAACTGCGGCTGCCGACCCATGAGTTTTTATTTGAAAAAAAAATTCGCGTTATTGATGTTAACATCAATATTTGCTTGTAGTAAATTTTTTTGTAAATGAAAAATTTTTTTAAAAATTCTTTGATGTCATATTTGAACCTAAAATGCCACGTGTGGATCGATTGTCTAATTAATTTTCAATTTCTCTTTTAGATAAGCAAAAATCCTTGAGGACATATCATCAAATAATATCTGACCATAAAGAAATAATCCGTAGTACCATGAGATTTCAAGCAATCATTTTAATTCTTCGAGATGATATCAATCATTTGAAAAATGTAATCTTTTTTATTAAAATTTTTTTTAATGTTTTATAATAATAATAATAATTTATAAACTGATTAGAGATATACAGAAAAGTATTGCTATGTTTGGTCAGACGATCGCACCCCAGATCTTCAAAAATTCGTCGACTCAGATCCCGATACTCAGACAATACGAGAAAAATTTATAATGTTTGAAAATCTGATTAATGAAATCATCCATATTCCAGCGCGGCATTTGGTTGGTCCTGTTGAAATTAACATGGGTAAAAAAATTAATACGCTAAAAAATAATTAATTTAATTTAATTAAAGACAAAAAAGTTGGGAAAGTTTTAAAATTAACGACTCATACACTAAAAAAAAAAAAAATTCTTGATTGGAATGTAAATTTTCTTGGCTCAAAGAAATATTAAGGAAGATTGAAAATTATTTGAATAAAGCCAAATTTTCTTAAGCCAAGAAAATTTCGTCTTGCTTCAAAATAATTTTTATTTTACTTAAAATTTTCTTGGCGCAAGAATTTTTTTTTTTTGTGTAAGCTCAGAGAATTTTTAATAAAAAAAAAAATTATGCAACTTCTATGATTTGGAAATTTTTTAAAATTCCATATCTCGAAAGCTATTGGTCAAAAGTTGATCATTACAAAAATGAAATTGAAGCTAAAGGATTAATCTACTGAACAAAATTTTGACGAACTTTTTATCTCCAATGGTTCAAAAGTTTTGAAAATTTAAAGATTAATAATAACTTTCAAAAATTAAAAGTTAAATATTTTTCAAAATTTTATATTTCAGAAATTAATGATCAAATTTTTTTTATCCATCTAATTATAAATTTTTCAAAATTAAAGAGTTGCAATTTTTTGAATAATTTTTTTAATCCTTAATCCTTAATTAATTCTTAAGTTATTTTTGGTAAATTTTAGAGCAACTAAAGCTAGGTTTGTTAGTGGAAGTCAAAAATTGGAAACTGAGCTACGGCTCGATACTGAGCAGCAACTATAAAACGAAGTTAACATCAATTATAAACTACATTGAGGACAAAAAAAAAGTGCTTTCGCGCGCAATAAATGACCTGGAAGATGTAAGACTGGCTATGAAGTGCTTAGACGCGATTCGCAATGACTTTATTGACCTGGACCGTCAATTGATTGCGATAGAAGAAACTTACACTTTAATGGCCTTGTTCGACATCGCGGTATTTAAGGAAGACCAGAACGCCGTCGACGGGCTGCGTTACAGTTTTACAAATATGCTGCAGAAGGCCAAAGAGGTCCAAGGGAAGATTTGTGAGATCCAGGAGCCGCTTAAGAAGGAACTTATAGAGGGCGTAGAGGTTTTGAAAAAAGATGTTGAAAATTTTGATGCTGAATTTGAGCGCAATGGTCCTTTAGAAGAAGGAATTCCCGCGAAAGAAGCTAGTGAAAGGTATTTTGAATTTATATGGATTGGCCAAAAAATTCAATTGACTCAAAATATGCTCAACTTAAAAAAAATAATTCACTTTAATTAATAAATTAATATATTTATAATTTTTCCAAAAATTTTGAGTCATTATTTGTATTAAAAATAATTTGTTAACATTATTAAATAAATTAAAAGTTCCTTAATTATCAAAATAAAACTTTCCCAGATTGCTGCTCGCCCAAAGCAGGTACGACGAATTACAAGAGCGATACCAGACGTACAGTAGCGGCGAGTCGCTGTTCGGATTGGAAGTAACCAATTACCCGGCCTTGGAGAAGCGAAAGAAAGAAATGAACCTCCTGCAAAAATTATACGGGCTCTATTCCCAAGTAATGAGGACCATCGACGGGTATTATGAAATTCTATGGTCGGAAATCGATACCGATGCGATAATTGCGGAGCTTACGGAGTTGCAAAACAAGTAAGTACCTGGAGAAAAGTTACTGATAAAAAAAAAAAATTTCCGGTGCTACGGTACCTGAATATTCATGTTGTCAACAAAAGTTTATCTTGTTAGTAATCTAGTTGGAGTTTAAAACATAAATTATTGACGTTTTTTTTTTTTTTTTTCCCTTTTCTTCTTATCGAACCAGGTGCCGTAAGCTACCAAAAGGGATGCGAGACTGGCCGGCGTATATTGATTTAAGAAAAAAAATCGACGACTTCAACGAAACATGTCCCCTGCTGGAATTGATGGCAAATAAATCCGTCAAAGACCGCCACTGGGATCGTCTGTCAAAGCTCTGTAATTATTTATTTGATATTGAGTCGGATAATTTTACTCTGGCTAACGTTATGCAAGCACCGTTGCTTAAATACAAGGACGACGTTGAGGATATTTGTATTAGTGCCGTAAAGGAAATGGACATTGAGAGCAAACTTAACCAAGTGATTGCCGATTGGTCGGTTATTGATTTGCAGTTTGCTACCTTCAAACAAAGGGGAGAGTTATTGTTGAAGGGCACTGAGACTACTGAGATAATTAGTCAGTTGGAAGACAGCTTGATGGTTATCAGCTCGCTTATGGCCAACAGGTTTGTTTGCCCGTCTAATTGTTAATTTGTAATTGATAATTGTTAACTCGATCCTGTTCATATTACCACTTCTCATTACACTTTATTGACTATCATTATCATTATTCAATTTCCGATATTTCGCCATTTAGGTACAACATGTTCTACAAGAAAGACATACAGTTGTGGCAGAGCAAGCTGAGCAATACTTCCGAAATTCTCAGCAAGTGGCTGACTGTTCAGAATTTGTGGGCTTATTTGGAAGCCGTTTTTATCGGGGGTGATATTGCCAAGCAATTACCCGGAGAAGCTAAGCGTTTTAATGTACATTTTATTTATTTGTATGTCATTTTTCCTTTAGGAAGTTTTTTTTTTTTATAAAAATCCGCTCTTTTAACACAGAAAACGCCATTTTCATGTATAGTTCAGTCAGAAATACATACTTGCGCCACCTGTCGGAATTTTTAAGAAATAAAATTTATATTCGACAGGACTGTTTAAAAAATAAGTCAATTAAAGAGAAAATAATCCTTAACTAAGAAAATCTTTTTAAAGAAATTGATGATCTTGAATAATTAGAAGAAAAATTTTGGAGTCAAATAAAATTTATTTAAATTCAACAAAACTTCTTCGCTCAAGAATTTTTCAACTTGAATTAAGATTATAAAATTATTTTCTTGGTTAAAAAATTTTTTTTGAGTAAACTTATTTTTTTAAAATTAATTTTTGTGATACATCTATTTAAATATATTAAAAGTTAATTTTTTAATGGGTATAATTTTGTAAAAAAGGCTTTTTATCAAAGAAGATCTCTTCAAAAAGCGATAATTTTAAAATCTCACTAGATTTCATCAGTTTTTACAGAATTTATTTATTAATAAATTAAATTAATTTATTAATAAATAATTAATTTCTTCCAGAACATTGACAAAGCCTGGGTGAAGCTAATGTATCGCGCCCGAGAAAAAATGAACGCCGTGGAAACTTGTACAGGCGACGAAACAATGAGTCAGTTGCTTCCACACCTTCTGGAGCAGCTTGAGTCCTGCCAAAAATCTCTCAGCGGGTATTTGGAAACCAAGCGTGTTGCGTTCCCCAGATTTTGTTTCGTCTCGGACCCGACGTTGCTGGAGATTCTCGGCCAAGCTGCCGACAGTCACACCATCCAGAACTACCTGGACGGCTTTTTCGACAACGTCGCCAAGGCAAGCCTTATTACTTCTTAAAAAAAAAAAAAAAAAAAAAA
>JZSA01004633.1:0-20754 GCA_000956155.1 Cotesia vestalis | reverse complement strand
AAAAAATTCAAAGATTAATTTTTCTGCCTTCAGCTTGAATTTTCTGCCAGCGAGTACGATAAAGTCCTGGCAATTTTTTCCCGCGAGGAAGAAAAAGTCCTGCTGGACCCTCAAGTACTCTGCACAGGGGGCGTAGAAAATTGGCTGAACGTCCTGTTGAAAGTCCACCAGCAGTCTGTAGGCGACGTGATATCACAAGGTCTCCAGTTGCTTGCAAATCCTGAGACTGTCATCCTGACTCTGATCGAGGAATCGATCCTCCAAGTACTTTCTTGCATTTTCATACTTTGCTTGAGTTTCAGCGAAAATAAAAAAAAAAAAAATAAATAAATTTAGGTCGCGCTATTAGCACTTCAAACACTTTGGACCCGAGACTCAGAAACAGCAATAACGTCGTCTCGCCGCGATAAAATGATAATGAAGAAAACAAATCAATGGTTTTTAGATTTGCTTAATGGGCTCATTGAAGTTACGGTTAAAGATCTAACCCAGTATCAGCGAGCTAAGTACGAGGCACTCATTACCATTCACGTTCATCAAAGGTAAGGAAAGGCTTCTTTGGTGTACTCTAAACTCGTTCTTCTTTGGCCCTCATACCGAAACTCCTTCACATTTATTGAAACTTTCTTACTCTTACTCTTCCATTACTCCATTTAATCATCAACGAAAACTAAAGTTAACATTTAATTTCTCGATAAACTTTCAGAGACATTTTCGACGAGCTATGCAGACTTAAAATACGGAGCATCCAGGACTTTGAATGGTTGAAACAAGCTAGATTTTATTATAACAACCAAACGGAAAATGTAGATATTAAAATAACTGACGTTGATTTTATTTATCAAAACGAGTTTCTGGGTTGTACCGACCGCCTGGTTATTACGCCTCTTACTGACAGATGTTATATTACTCTTGCGCAAGCAGTTGGTACGATTTTAATTTTGTCAATTTTCATGCCTACTTTTAGAAACTTTATTTTTTTTTTTGGAAAAAAAATTTTTCAGTTTCCAATATGATGAGTAATTAGGCTGCATTTGAAAATGCTCTATCTCTCGATACATAATTAAAAAATAATCTTGTATCTTGTGAACTATTGACATTTTTAAAGATATAAGCTCATCCTAGAGTTAAACTCATCAAGACCTTTCATTTGATTACCCACATCAATTTTTCATATATTTATATATATTATATATATGTATATATGAAAAATATATCAAAAATGCATGTGGGTACTCAAATGAAAGCTCTTTATGAGTTTAACATCGGGATGAGCTTATATCTTAAAAAATGTGAATAATAAAGCAATGACGTATTTTGTCCACTGATAATATTTTTTACGATATAAGCTCATTTTGGAGTTACACTCATCGAGACCTTTCATTTGAGTACCCACATCAATTTTTCATATATTTCATATATTTATATATATAAATATATGAAAAATATATGAAAATGCATGTGGGTACTTAAATGAAAGCTCTTGATGAGTGTAACATCGGGATGAGCTTGCATCTCTAAAAATATCAATAGTTAAGAAAATACTATAGTTATTTGAAATTTCATCTGGAAAAAAAAAAATTAATGATTTCTACTCTATACATCTTATTGTATTAATAAAAAAATAATTTTTTTTTTTTAATTCCAAGTGCGCACAACTCTCTAATATTATTTGTATCTGAAATAATGTTCCTCCGAGTAATAAAATTTAAATAAAAAAATACTAAATAGTAAATAAATAACCCGAAACTATTGAAGTAAACGGGAACTATTTAAAGCAAAAGATATCTAATTTTATTGTACCTTTAAAGGAATGAATTTTGGAGGTGCTCCAGCTGGACCTGCTGGCACTGGGAAAACAGAAACAACCAAAGACATGGGAAAAGCTCTTGGGAAATACGTCATTGTGTTCAACTGCTCTGATCAAATGGATTTCCGGGGACTTGGTCGAATATTTAAGGTCTTTTATCTATTCGCTTATTTCGTATTTCAATTACCTGAGTATTTGTTTTCGTCTATTAAAGAATAGAGACAAAAGACTCGATTGCAGTTAGATTTTTATTCATTATCATTTTATTTTAATATTATTCATTGCTCGTTATAGGGTTTGGCGCAAGCAGGAGCTTGGGGCTGTTTTGATGAATTTAATCGTATCGATTTACCCGTTCTTTCTGTTGCAGCTCAACAAATAGCTATTGTTTTTACGGCGCGTAAAGAAAAACGTAAAAATTTTTTATTCAGGTATTTTTTTTTACGCCTATCGACAATATACATCAAAGAGAATGCATAAAATTAAATAACATTAATTAATTAATTATTATTATTATTTTAATTTTTTTTTTTAGCGACGGCGAAACGTACAACATTGATTACGAATTTGGTATTTTTATAACGATGAATCCAGGATATGCGGGTAGACAAGAACTTCCTGAAAATTTAAAAACTCAATTCCGCAGCGTAGCAATGATGATACCAGACCGACAGGTTCATTAAATTTTGTTAATATTAATTAATGAATTTTTGGTGAAAATATTAAAATAAATATAAACATTTGCGCAGATAATTATACGGGTTAAATTAGCCGCTTGTGGATTTAAAGATAACATTGTGTTGTCCCGTAAATTTTTTACTTTGTATGCATTGTGCGAAGAACAATTGAGCAAACAAGTCCATTATGACTTTGGGTTGAGAAATATATTGTCTTGTTTACGGACCTTGGGCGCCCAGAAACGCGCTCATCCTGGTGAATCTGAAGAAACTACACTGATGAGAGTTCTTCGGTATTAATTATTATTATTTTTATTATTAATATTATTATCATCACGAGATCATTACTATAAGTTAATATTAAGGATATGTCAAAATTTCATAAAAAAATTAAGAAAACGCTTGACCCTGAAGGCTATATCCCTGCAACTTCCCGCAATTATGAAGTTTTTTGAACTCTTCGAGATCCGGGAGCCATAAGGGCGTACTAAAAAATTTTTTTTTGGGAAACAACGTATTTTTACTTTAAATGCATAGAAATTATGAAAAATTTTTTATATTAAACAAAGAAATTATCTCAAATTTTAAATTCCAAAAAATTTTGATCAAAGTTAATTTCAAATTTGAAAAAAAAATTTTTTCATCATTTAAAGTAAAAATACGTTGTTTCCCGAAAAAAATTTTTTTTGTATGCCCTTATGGCTCCCGGTAGATACTCTAGGTAGCATAAGGGCGTACAAAAATTTTTTTTTGCATTTCTGCCCGTTTCAGGCGTAACTACGTCGATTTCCGGAAAAAAATTTTTTATACGCCCTTATGGCATCAGTAACGCAATATATTTGAATGGCTTCAAGAGTGAATTAAATCATTGATAAAAAACAACTAGATATTGATTTCGAGCGTCAATGCAGTCTCAAAACCTCCTTTACAATACTCAACCATAATTATAACTCTAAATTCTAAATTAAATCTGAAATAATTATATTTAAATCCAACTAAAATTCTCCATTAAAATTCGTAAAATTTTCCAGCGCAATGAACCTGTCAAAATTAGTAGACGAAGACGAGCCGCTGTTCCTCTCACTAATCGAGGACATGTTCCCAGGGATCAAGCTAACAACGCAGTCCTACAAGGAGCTTCAAGCCTCGATATCCCTCGCCGTAGACTCCCTGGGGATCATCAACACTCCTCCCTGGAACCTGAAGGTCATCCAGCTGTACGAAACCTCTCTAGTCCGGCACGGCTTGATGATCCTCGGACCAACCGGCTCGGGAAAGACGAGCTGCATCTGGACCCTGATGAAGGCGCTGACTTCCATGGGAACTCCTCACCGGGAAGTCCGGATGAACCCGAAAGCCATTACAGCCCCCCAGATGTTCGGAAGACTGGACGTGGCGACCAACGACTGGACTGACGGAATTTTCTCGACCCTCTGGCGGCGAATTATGTCCAGCAAAAAGCCCGAGCACGTGTGGTTGGTCCTTGACGGGCCCGTAGACGCAGTCTGGATCGAAAATCTGAATTCTGTTTTAGACGACAACAAAACCCTGACACTCGCTAATGGCGACCGCATAATAATGGGCGCCAACAGCAAGCTTGTCTTCGAACCAGACAATATTGACAATGCATCGCCGGCGACTGTTTCGAGAATGGGGATGGTCTTTATCAGCGCTTCTGTCCTCAAATGGGCTCCGATACTCGAGGTGACTGACTCTGTAAATTCATTTTGATTATCTGCAACACTCTAGTGTTATTATGTTATTATATCACATGTAGACTGGCTCTGTTCCTGGAAACAGTTGATACGTGTTCCTTCAGAGGGAGTTAGTCTTGAATGTTTGTGTTGGTGATGCTGATGATACTGCTCGCAATGCCGGTTGAGTGTCTTTTGTCTTTTGTGCTTCAGCTTGCGGAATATTTATCTGGGTCTTTGTCTTTTGTCTGGGCTTTATCGCCGGGCTCTACTGTTGTTTCTATTCGCGTATAGCACCACCTCGGAATATGAATACAGTTGAGAAATCTCATGCAATATGATTACAGGGTTGGCTGAAGACCAGACCGAGCCATCAAGCGGAAATACTGCGAGGACTTTTCCATAAAATATATGACGATGCTCATGCATTTGTACAGACCAAGCTACAAGCTAAGATCACGCTTCTAGAGGCTCTTTATATCAGGCAGTCTATCGATTTGCTGACAGGACTTCTCTTGCTGAATGATACTAAGAGTTTGAATAATCACATTATTTTTAAAATAGTTTTACAATTTTTTATTTTTTTATCCTTGAGATAATTGAATAGTTGTTTATGGAGACCAAGCCAAATATTTTGGCAGAATTGACGTTGTATTTTTAACGATATAAGCTCACTCCGACATTACACTCATTGAGACCTTTCATTTGAATACCCACATCAATTTTTCATATATTTATATATATTATATATATATATGTATATATGAAAAATATATCAAAAATGTATGTGGGTACTCAAATGAAAGCTCTTGATGAGTGTAACATCGGGATGAGCTTATATTTTTGAAAACGTCAATATTGACAAAAGTACAGAGCAATTTAACAAAAGTCATTATTTAATAAAGCAAAATTTTAATTTATTTATCGTTCACAAGTCACGGCAGTCACATAGTGCAAGAAAGCTTTAAACTTTAATTTATTTTTCAGATTATGAAGACTCTCATATCGAAAGATTGTTTCTATTTTCATTATTATGGAGTCTTGGCGCAGTTTTAGAGTTAGACGGCCGAAAACTTTTGGAAGAATACTTGCTGAGCCATCCATCAAAATGTGACTGGCCAAAACTTTTGGTATATATTTAAACTGATAAATTTCGAAAGATTATATAGTATATCAGAAAATACAAGACTTAACATTATTTACGAAGCTATTTTTTTTTAATACCGATCTACATTGATAAATATCTTAGTATATCGACTAGACATAAATAAAAAAAAAAAAAAAAAAAAAAAAAAAAAAAAAATTTATTTACCGGATTGGTTACTAATTTTTACAGGAAGAAAATTCGGTCAATCGCTATGTTAAAAAGTGGCAAAAAATGTTGGAATTGATAAAAGTACTTGAGGCTTCGCTGAAAGACATTGAGAAACGCTGGGCAGACGGCAAAGGTCCTCTAGCACGCGAGTTTTCGGCGAGTCAAGTCAAACAGCTAGTTCGAGCACTTTTTCAAAACACAGAAAGAAGATCTGCGTTACTAGCTACTATAAAATGATTATAAATTATTATTATTATTATTATTAACTACTCTATAAATTTTGTACAATTTAAAATAAAAAGTTTATTTAAAAATTTTCATTAGTTCGTCAGAAGATAAAATTTAGGCATCGAGGTAAATGGACGGTAATTAATAGTCATTTAATTAAATTTTTTTTTTCGACTAATAAGCATTGATATTTTTTTTTTTTATTTTTATTAGATTTTTTTTTTTTATAAAATTCTCTTAATTTTGGCGTATTAAAAATGTGATTCTAGATTTGTTTTATCCTTAAAGGCAAAGAGATAAGTGTAAGGTATAACTACCAAAAAAAAGTATAAGATGAATGTTTAATGGAATAAACGTAATATGAAAAATAGATTTTTAAGAAAGTGTAACATACACCGTACGACTAATTATGTATATAATTAACTTAATTAATTGATTAGATTATTGTTACAATAATATCTGTATTATTAATTTTTTTTTTTTGTTTTTTTTTTTCTTTTTTGTTTTTTTTTTTTTTTTTTTAGGAATAAATAAATTATTGTAGAGAGAATTTAACAAATAATGCGGCTTGTAGAAATAAAAAAAAAAATATTACAATTTTTTTTTTTAATTATCAAACCGAATTTTTTTTATCAAACTGAGAAAAAAATTAATATTAATTTTAAAATCGCAAAATTTAAACAAATAACAATATTTTTATTTTTATTCAATAAAAAAAATAATTCACTTAATTAAATATTATTCTCTCTGAAAATTTTTTACAATATGTAATTATTATTATTGTTATTGTTATTGTTATAATAACTTAGCTTATTCGCTTAATTATATAGATTAATATTTGACATATAATTATATAGACAATAATAATAATAATAATAAATAATTAATAAACGAAGAAATTAATTAATTGCCCTAAAATAATGAATTTTAGTTGTAAAGTTAGTTCTTACAATGATTAATTACTGTTAGAGAGTGTTCGAAAGTTACGTAGAGAAACGAGTTGGAACGACGTACGGACCAGCTGGTGGAAAGAAAATGACAGTTTTTATTGATGACATTAATATGCCGGCGATTAATGAGTGGGGAGACCAAATAACAAATGAAATAGTGCGTCAACTAATGGAATACCGTGGATTCTATTCGCTGGATAAGCCCGGAGATTTCAGCACCATACAAGACATACAATTGTTGGCAGCAATGATCCACCCGGGCGGAGGAAGAAATGACATTCCTCCGAGATTGAAGCGGCAATTTAACATTTTTAATTGCACTCTACCGAGTGACAGGTCACTCGATACGATATTTCGCGCAATTGGCTGCGGTTACTTTTCTGAAGAAAGATTTTCCAAGGAGGTTGCCGATTTTTTGGATAAATTGGTACCGCTGACACGTATTGTTTGGCAACAGACTAAGGCGAAAATGCTACCGACGCCAGCTAAATTTCACTATGTATTTAATTTACGTGATTTGTCACGTATCTGGGAGGGGATTCTGCGCATTGAGAGAGCCGAATGCAAAACACCGGGAACTTTGCTCAAGCTCTGGGGTCACGAGTGCACTCGTGTTATTTCCGACAGGTAAATATTGAGATAGAAATTTTCTTTTAGCTTCTGAGTTTTTAAGTATTTAAAAATTTTATCTAGTTAAATAATTTATTTACACGGAAAAAAATTTTTAAGAAAATTTACGATACAATTATCGTAAAGCTGGATTATAATTTTATTACTTTTAATTGTCAAATATTTTAGAAGAAAATTTACTATTTATTTACAAGTTACTATCGTAATTTCACAAAATAATTATTGTTTTAAATTCGATCAAAAAAAATTTCTTTTAAAAAAATCGACTGTCCATTTTTACGATAGTTGAATTGTAAAGTTTACAAATACGTCTTGTATAAATTAGCTCTTAGAGTATTAAACTTTTTGAGGCTTTTGCTAGTATTATTTATTGAATAAAATTTACGGTAATAGATCGTAAAAATTATTAAATGAAAAGCATAATCTACAGTTACTATTCTTAATAAAAATTGCGATAGTTAAATATTAAAAATCCCTTTAATTTTCTTACTTTGTAAATCTTGAAAATCAATTTTTTTTTTTAACTAATTTTTACATTAAAATATGTTAGAATTAAAAGTTAAAATAATAAAATTTAAAAAATTTATTTCTTAGATTTGTAAATACGGATGACAAAGATTGGTTCAAAAAAACCCTCCAAGAAACGGGTGAAAAATTACTAGGAGATGATTTCATGTCTTATGAAGCTGACGCGTACTTTGTTAATTTTCTACGCGAAGCTCCTGATCCGACAGGTGATGAGCCCGAAGACTTTATTTTTGAAGCCCCCAAGACTTACGAACAAATCCCGAGGTACTTTAATAGCAATTAGAGTCGACTTAATTATTAAAATTTATTTTTATACATTTTATTAATTATTTTAAGCTACGAAGCTGTGACATCAAAGGTCCACGAAAACATGACACAATTCAACGAAAGCATCCGCGGCATGAATCTAGATTTGGTATTCTTTGACGACGCTTTAGTTCATTTAATGAGAATTTCACGAATTCTCGGAGTGTCAAGGGGCAACGCGATGCTGGTTGGTGTGGGTGGCTCGGGGAAACAAAGTTTAACAAGATTAGCCTCTTTTATCGCCGGCTACAGCTTTTTCCAGATTGTTTTAACGAGGTTTTTATTCTACATATTCGTTTTAAATTATTCTTTTTTCTAACTATCCACACGGTGAAACAAACCTATTATGATAAAGGAAAAAATCCCTTTAGAGGGCTCAAAATTAGATTTTTTAGAGGTGATAAAATAACCATATCATTTTC
This sequence comes from Cotesia vestalis, assembly GCA_000956155.1. Classification (NCBI taxonomy): domain Eukaryota; kingdom Metazoa; phylum Arthropoda; class Insecta; order Hymenoptera; family Braconidae; genus Cotesia; species Cotesia vestalis. The sequence continues at coordinate 12,194 of JZSA01004633.1, read as the reverse complement.
AAGTTTTAACATCGTTTTTAAAAGTATAAAAACAATTTTTTTTTTTTCATTTTATAAAAAATAATGGCTCAGTAAATTTTTTTTTTTTTTTTTCTATTAAACCCGTTTTTTAAAACTTATAGTGGAAATATGGCGGTGTAGTCAAGATAATTAAAAAAATATATAATTTTAGGACTCATTGTTTTTTTCAGCCCTTTCTTTAAACTTTAATGAAGAATCCTACTCAATATTAAAGCTTGATATTGTTTCGTTTAGTTGTAATTAAAAGATTTTGATTGGCATTCACACCCAATTTTCCCATTTTGGTCAGCAATATGTTTATTTTTTTAGTAAACAGAGTTCTCACAGTAAAGGCGTTTTATTTGCATCATAAATAATTACTGTATGCGGGAAATTAACAATAAATAAATATTTATAAAAATAAATAAATAAATTTTTAATTTTATGTAAAACATGGCCGCTTAAGGCATGCACATTTTGATTTTCCAGACTTTTTTTTTTAAATTATGAAAAAATATGAAATTAAACATAAATTTGTTCATTTTAATAATATCTATAATTAATAAACAATTGCTCTTTCTAATTTCCATTAGTAATTAATAAGACTATTAAATGTTTTTAATACAATATTAAATAAAAAATTTCGTTTATTTTTGTATAAATTTAGAGGATGAGACTTTTGATGCTCGTGTTTTAAAACACACTCTCTGCTCGTTGCGCCAACACACTCGTTACCATCAAAAGTCTTTTTCACTTAGTTATATAGTTCAATTTATTGTCAACAGGTGGCATTTTTTGTAAAAAAAATTTTTTTTCTAAATTTTTGGAATAAAAAAAATTTTTTTCAAAATTTTTTGAACAAAAAAATTTTTTTTTAATTTTTTGGGTATTTTTGGTCAAAAGCAGGAAAAATGAACCTTAAAATTTAAATTTGAATTTTTAAGTTTGATGAAGAAATAAAAAAAAATATTTTTGAGTAAGAAATAGAAAAAATTATGAAAAATAAATAAAAGTAAAATTTTCTAGAATTTACAACGTAGCAAGTTTGCTGGATGATATCAAAAAACTTTACCGTGAAGCGGGTACCGGCAGCAAGGGAGTGACTTTTATCTTCACAGACAACGAAATCAAAGACGAGTCCTTCCTGGAGTACATAAACAATGTCCTGAGTGTCGGAGAAATAGCGAATTTATTCCCAAAAGATGAATTAGATGAAATAACAACCAGCGTGATTCCTTTGATGAAGAAGGAAGACCCAAAGTGTCCGCCCACGCCGGACAATTTGTACAATTTCTTCATCACACGCGCGAGGAACAATCTCCATATTGTTCTGTGTTTCTCGCCGGTGAGTTATGCTTTATCAAATAAATTTCTCTTTTGATGTATTGATTGATGATTAAAGTATATTTGAAAGCGAATATCGTTTGATAGGTGGGCGAGAAGTTCCGTTCCCGCGCGCTGAAATTTCCCGCATTAATATCCGGGTGCACGATAAATTGGTTCAGCAGATGGCCTCGAGACGCGCTTTGTGCAGTCAGCAGGCATTTTTTGAAAAGCTACGACATCGTTTGTGCGAGTGATGTCAAAGAGCAGCTGATAAACACGATGGCCGAAATTCAGGATGGTATTAACGACACGTCCAACGATTATTACGACAGATATCGCCGGCGTATCTACGTAACGCCTAAATCATTTCTCTCCTTTATAAGCGGGTATAAAAAAATTTATAAGCAACGTCTAGACGAAATCGATAATCTCGCATTCCGTATGAGCAACGGATTGAGTAAGCTTGTAGACGCTGCAGCTCAAGTTGACGAGCTGAGAAAAGTTTTAGTTGAAAATCAGGCTGAAATTAAAATTAAGAATGTTCAAGTTGAGAAGGTTTGTTTTTTTAAGTTATTATTAATTGAAAGAGTCGGTCGCAGTCAGAATTAATTTTTTTTTTTTAATATATTATCTCAAAATATTACCTGAAAATTTCAAGTCAATTTAATTGATAGTTTTTAAGATAAATCATATAATTTGGGCTGTTAATTATTTAGAAATTTTTTTTTTTTGAGTCATTTTTAAGGAATTCAAATGTAATTCATATTTTTTTGGTTATAAATTTTTAAATTTTTTATTTATACAAAAAAATTTTATTTTTATCCAGATTAAAATTTTAAACGCGGTATTTTTAAAATTGTATAGAAGAAAAGGCTAATTTGACTTAAAAAAATTTGATACCAAGAAAATTATTAAGGAAGATATTTTTGGTCTAAACAAAAAATTTTTTTTTCAAGCAAAAAAATTATTTTCTCTACTCAATAGTTTTTTTTTATATAAAAATGATAAAAGTATGAAAATGTAAAAATCTAGTACTTGATTAAAAAATTGATTCTCTTTTTGAAAATATAATATCTCGATTTTATAAAATAAATTTAATTAATCCAAAAAAACTTTGTAAATAAAAATACTCCTTTTTTAATAATTTCAAATTTCACCTAACGCATTAATTTAACTCATAAAATTATAAAAATAGCTTCTTAAAATCGAGAAATTCAATACTTGTATTTATTTTCTCCAATGTTCTTATTTTATGTTTAAAAATCTAGATACTGGTTACGGTGGAGGATAAAAAGAAAGAAGCTGAGTCGATAAAAGAAACAGTACAAAAATCTAAAGATGAAGCCGAAGCATTACTAAAAATAATATCTCAGGAAAAAGCTATTTCCGAAGACAAGTTGAAAGCTGCTGAGCCAGCTCTCCTCGAAGCCGAATCTGCACTTCAAGTAGATTATAATTTTTAGTACAAAGCTTTTAAAATCGCTATCACTCAATCACAATAAATAAATAACAACTCACTTAGCTATTAAATATAATTAATTAATTTTATAATTAATATTATCGATTGATGAGTAATTAGTTAATGATGATTGTTAATTATTAGACGATAAAAGCCGCAGACATCTCAACAGTGAGGAAACTTGGCAAGCCACCATATCTAATTTCCCTGATAATGGACTGCGTACTTATATTATTTGGCCGTAAATTAGAGCCAGTGAAACCAGATCCCGAGCATAAATTTTTAACTCCCTCGTGGTCAGAGGCATTGAAAGTAATGGCTGACACGCGTTTTTTGTACCACTTGCGTGATTTTCAAAAGGATAACATCAACGGTGAAATAATCGATTTAATGAGACCATACTTGAATTATCCCTTGTATAATTATGAAGCCGCTAAACAAGCTTGCGGTAATGTTGCGGGTCTTTTACAATGGACTATTGCCATGACTGAGTTTTATAAAGTTAACAAAGACGTTCTGCCATTAAAAGTAATTATTATAATTATTTAAAAACATTTTACACTTATATTTTTAACAATAATCATAAAGAATTTTTATAAAATTTCACTATGATTATTATTAGTTTTTTTTAATTTTAATTTTAAGTATGCAAATTATATTTTTCAAATAATTTGATTTTTGGAACATTGAACCAAATTTTGATAAAAATTATTTTTTTTTTAAATCTTATTGACAAATCCTGACGTAAAAGTAAAAAAAATAATAAATTATTACCATAACTACGTTTAATTAAATGAAATTAATTAATTACTTTAATTTAATTGGAATTTTTTAATAAAAAAATTATAAATTATTATAGAGAGAATTTATCAAAAAATGCTGTTTGCATAATTAAAAAAAAAAATATCGAGCAATTTTTTTTTTTAATTTAAAAATTTACTTGTTTTATTAAACTGAGAAAAATTTTCATATAAATTTCAACAAATAACAATTTTTTTTATTAAAAAAAAATAAATCACTCAATTAAATATTGTTCTCTGAAAATTTTTTACAGTATATCATTATTATTATTCTTATTAAAAGTTAAGAAAAAATAACTGTAACTTTAAATATTGCAGGCCAATTTAGCGATTCAACAAAGCAAACATGAGAGAGCTAATAATAATTTAGTTTCTGCACAACAAGTTCTAGCGGCTAAAGATGAAGCTTTGAGAGTTGTTCAACTTGAATTTGACGCTGTAATGACCGAGTATCAGGTATACTACCCTTCAAAAACTACTTTAATAACTTTAAGGTCATAAAACTTTCATTTATTGTTAATACAAATTACTTTTCAAAATACATAACCCGTAAATTCAATAACCGGTTCTTGCATAAATCACCATTATTAGCAGAGATTAGTAAAAAAATTAATTATCAACTTTCATTAACTCTGTGAACGGTAGCTCTGTAATTTAGGGTGGCAATAGAAAGTTACAAAGGGAGTGGGTAACCCTTTTACAACTTTCTGAGGTCTCATACAACTCGAGAGTTGAAGGGTTGAATATATGCGGGTAAAAAATTGCCCTTTTTTACTTTACTTCAACTTATGAATAATTGCAAATTTAATTGTTCAAATTTTTATTTTTTTTAAAGAAATTGTTCTTTGAAAATTTTGATATATTTTTTTTTTTTTTTTAAAATACCTTAAAAAATGAACGATTTGAAAAAAAAAACAAAGTTAATTATCACAATTTTAAGATATTTTACAAATTTTCAAAAAATTTTTTAGAAAATTGTGATATTCAAATTTTTTTTTTTAAATGTTCATTTTTTTGTGTTCTTAAAAATAAAAAAAAAAAATACATCGAAAACATCAAAAAAAGATAAAATAGAGATTTTATCCAAAAAATTAAAAATAAGTTTTTTTTTTAAATATTTATAATCAAGTATTTTTATTTTATAAATTAAATTTGGCGCTCAAACCTTTTTTTTAATAAGAAAAATTAAAAAAAATCTTAAAATTGTCAATTGCTGTGTATTTTAAAATTGGGCAGCCGCTCACTTGTAAATAATTATCATTTTTTTTTAGATAAAATTTTTTTAGAAAAAAAAAAAGCTAACAAACAATATTGAAAACATTTTAATTCCCCAGCAAGTTGTTGATCTGGCGAACGCATGTCAATCAAAAATGGACACCGCATCAGCATTAATAGAAGGGTTGTCAGGAGAGCGAGTGCGGTGGACAAATCAACTGTCAACATTTAAATCCGAAACGGAGCGTCTCATCGGGGATGTTTTAATTCTAACTGGATTTTTATCTTACTGCGGACCATTTAATCAAGAATTCCGAGTGCTCACACAGAAGCGTTGGTTCAATTTATTGCGAACTAGAAAAATTCCGGTATCTGCAGATGTCAACGTTGTTGATTCACTGTCAGATACAGCGATGGTAAGTTAAACTCTATCAATATTTATAATTTTTCATTCAACCCATTTCATTTATTCATTATTGATATTGAATTTTTGGATATTTTTCAGACGGGCGAGTGGAATCTACAGGGGCTCCCGAATGACGAATTATCGATACAAAACGGGATTATTGTAACGCAGGCCACGAGATATCCATTATTGATCGATCCGCAGCTGCAAGGAAAAGCTTGGATTAAAAATAAAGAACAAGAGTTTCAGCTGCAAACCACATTACTCACCCATAAGTACTTCAGAAATTACTTGGAGGACTGCGTGTCGATCGGGAGGCCACTATTGATTGAAGACGTTGCCGAGGAACTCGATCCGGTTCTTGATAATTTGCTCGAGAAAAATTTTATCAAGATTGGCAACTCTTGGAAGGTCAAACTGGGGGACAAGGAGGTCGACATTAATCACCAGTTTCGGTTGTACATCACTACTAAGCTGCCCAATCCGTCTTACACGCCGGAGATTTTTGCTAAAACTTCTATTATTGATTTCACTGTTACGATGAAAGGTTTAATATTTTTTCATAATTTTAAGGGGTGACACAAAAAAAAATTAATTTTTTCTTGAATTCCAAGCGCGTACACGGTACGAAAAAGATTACACTGGATATCATCCTAGATTATACTGAGTAAAAAAAAATTTCAGATAAATATTAAAAAAATTTCTTCTTTTTAGTTTTCTAAATGCAAATAACCCCTAAAAAAGCAACAATAGTGTCTAAACTTAGTTAAATTATTATTATAACTAAAAAGTAATAGATAAATTAAACGATATTAAAGTTGTCATGTATGTAATGTAATACATTTGTATGCAGGGTTGGAGGATCAGCTTCTTGGGCGAGTTATAATGACTGAAAAACGCGAATTAGAGACAGAGAGAATGCAATTAATCACTGACGTCACCACGAACAAGAGGAAGATTAAGGAGTTAGAGGCGAACCTTCTACACAAGCTGACAACTGTTCAAGTAAGCTGATAATTTGTATACCATTTCTAATTACCTTACCGCTGACGTCTTTATAATTACCAATTATAATTACAAATCACACTAACAGTCGCTATTTACTTTCTTTTTTTAAATAAAAAACTAGCAACCTTGCAGTCACTGTGTGTCACTTCTTAATTATTGATAGTTTCAAAGATGTAAGCTCATCCCGATGTTACACTCATCAAGAGCTTTCATTTGAGTACCCACATGCATTTTTGATATATTTTTCATATATACATATATATGTAATATATATAAATATATGAAAAATTGATGTGGGTACTCTAATGAAAGGTCTTGATGAGTATAACATCATGATGAGTTTATATCTTAAAAAATATCACAAGTTAACAAAATACAATGTAATTTTTTAATCCTGGACACAAAATTTTTTTAATTCTCTTAATAATATAGATAATAATAAAATAAAAGTGAGGGTAGAAATAATAATGATGATGGTGATTGTCTTGTCTTATTTTATATAAAGGGCTCTTTGATCGAAGATGTTGAGTTGATGTCGGTACTCAATACAACAAGAAAAACAGCGTCCGATGTGACCAGAAAGCTTAACATAGCTCGAAGCACAGAGATAGAAATAAATGCCGCGAGAGAAGAATTTAGACCAGTAGCTACACGAGGCAGTGTGCTTTACTTCTTGATATGCGACATGGCGCACGTGAACTGCATGTATCAGACTTCCCTTGTACAATTTTTAGAACGATTTGATATCTCTTTGACACGGTACGCTCCAATATAGTATTTCTTCTTTTATTTAATTCATAACCTGAAACTAAAAGTTAACAGCGACATCTTCACCAAAATTAGATCAGAGAAGACGCCCATAAACACCAGGCGTATCAACTTCATAATTGAGTACCTGACTTACGAGGTATTCAGATACAAAGCCCGAGGCTTGTACGAGAACCACAAGTACATGTTTGTGCTGCTGATGACTCTGAAGATAGACCTTGAGCGGGGCGCAATAACCCACGAGGAGTTCCAGTACCTAATCAAAGGCGGCGCTGCTCTGGATCTCAATACCGTTAAGCCCAAACCGTTCAAGTGGATCACAGATATGACCTGGCTAAATTTAATTGCGTTGTCTCCTTTGCATTTTTTTCAATATGTCGTCAAAGTCGTCGAAGCTAATGAGAAAACATGGAAGTACTGGCACGACCGCGAAGCCCCGGAGGAAGAAATCATTCCTGATGGGTTCAATAGTTTGGATACTTTCCGTCGGATGCTTTTAATACGGTATTAAAATTATTATTTTGACCTTATTGCATTAGAATTAGAAATAGTTTTCAAAGCTTTACCAAATGCGAGTACGTTTACGCCGCCTGGCCATCTAGCGGCGCTCCGGGAACTAGAATAGCGTCAAAATTGGTTGATGTCTTTCAGGCTTTAGTATTCTTAGATAAATTATTAATTAATTAATTTACTTATTAAAATAAAAAGAAAAATTATCTAAATAATTATCATATACTAAAATAATTATGTATTAATATTTTGTAATCGATTTTTTAATACCACAAAATAGCATACAGATTTAAATTCAAATATTATAATTATTTACACTCTCAACACATCAAATCTGGTAAAATTAAGATGAATAATTTTCATAAACACAACACATCAATTATATTTTTGCTTTAAAAGTTCTCAAACGTTTTAACACTAAAGATTTAAAGACAAAATTACTTACAGATAAAAAACAATAATGGGTAGTTGAATAGATTAAAACTAATCTGCTAATTTGATGGTTGATTTTTTCGCTGTTTAGATCACTCACGGCTATTTTACAGAAAAAATCCGACCCGAGAAAAAAATAATTCATGGATTAGCTCTTAATCTCTCGATGAACTTTCGTTGCTCCGCTTGTTGTCTCAAATATTTTGAGTTATTGTGGTGAACAAGAAATTCAATTCCAAAAATGACCAAACTCCACAACAAAATTGCCGCAAACACAATGAAATAAAACACCAAATTTTCAAAGTCGACTCTTTCATAGTTTTCAGCTTCCTTGATTTTCTCCATCTTCTTCATCGTTTTCTGTCTATTATTCATTACGTCATCTATAAAATGGTTGATTAATCCTGTTTCCACCGTGATTGAACGAGCTTTGTCAATTTTGTCCTTCAGAGGCCAGTTTTTTTTTGTCCAGAACACGAAGTATTTTTTGAATACACTTTCCTTTGATAGATGAAGATTTTTACACTTTAAAGCGTAATAAAGTAGATTGTCAGTCACGTCAATACAAGCTATAGTTGAATTTCGTTGGGCTTCTCTCGCACAATTTTGCAGATCAAAAGTAGCCGATCGATGCAAGTATTTTTGGTCCTCTTGAGTCACCCAAAAATTTCCATTAATTATGTCATTTTGCAAGATTTCATTGTAAAACACGTGGTACTTGTTGTCAAACAAGTCCTGTAGAGTCTCGACATTACGTCGCGCTGGTTTAGATAGAATTGCCGAAATTTGTCCTTGGAATTCGGGCATCACTACAAAAATAAATAAAAATCCAAAGAAATATACGATCTTCATTGAGAGACGTTCCATTGGAGATGTTATTCCCATGCCCATCGACATACTCACAACGTCCATAATTCCTTGGCTTACGTGATATTTGTTGTTTATTATTATGATCACTGCAATTAGCAACAACACCAAGATTGTAATGACGATTAAATTAAGATTTATGTAAATTTCAGTGATTGCCGTCAAATGATCAGTCTTTTTCGTCATAATTGAAAAGTGCATTTCTAGGTACTGCGTCACAAAATCATTAAAATAATAATTTATATCAGCCAATTGTGACATTCTGTTATGCGCATCATACTCAAAATGATGAAGTCTGCTATCGAAACCAGTTTTTATCATGAATGAATTAAAATCGTTCTCGATAGTATAGATTGACGCATTTACATTGATATAATCAGATAATGAACTTAATGTGGTATCTTTTGACTCTTTAATGAATTTCATGTACTCATCAAGTTTTTTCTGTTTATACTCTTGAGTTGAATTTGGAAAGTAATGATAATTTAATAATTTTATTGCACAGCCGTTTAAGTATTGATTTTTATCAAAATAAATATTCTTATCGCTTTTCTTCACATCTGAAAATTAATTAAAAAAATCAACTAATTATTACTTAATATGTTCTTTTTTTTTTTAACGAATAAATTATTATTAAATTTAACAATTACCTTTCGGATACTGCAGACTGAACAGTAACGAATTTGTTTTATTATTCCTATTTACTAATTTAACTTGTTTCCAAGGTCGCGGAGCGTATTCTAAGTAAGGGTTCAGAGTGTAGATTATGGTTGAATCTTCGTTGTTATCATAACACATGTAGTATGATACCAGAATTTCTAAGTGTGCGAGGTTCTTAAGAACCCAACTAGCTCTTTCATTCTTAGGCCTTTCAGAAATGTCGAGAATGAAAATTGGTGACTTTACATTCCAGGTTGATAAGTTCTTGAACCAAAAAATGAGGCTTATCAGCTTCTTAAAAGATTCAAATTCGAGGATATACGTAGGATAGCTCGGAAGATACCCTTTTATTTTTACATGAGTGAAATCACTATTCACTACAATCAGCGGATTTACGTTATCGATATTTCGATTTACAACTTGGTCATCAACTAAGTCAGAAGTTATTATCACTGGGTTCGAATAATTTGTGAAAACGTTATCAATCAATTCCATCTGTAAAGATAATAAACGATTTTAAAAATGGTAAACAATTATAGAAATTAATTTTTAAAATTAAACTGACCGTATGATTGATGAGGCGCCTTTTGATTTCTGAAGTGTCAATACTGCTTCCATTTGAAAAGTGGCCACTAAATACGCAACAACAGCATAAAAGAATTTTTATGAACAACATTATTTAGCTGATGAAGGTCAATTTAATGAACCAATTCCGCACAACATCAGAAATGTTTTCAAATTTGAAAAATCTTTCATGTAATTGCGACTGATCAGTTTGAAGTCAAGTTGCCGACTGAATGCTATGCAAAATGTGTGCCTTTGTTTCGAATTGTTGCCCATGACAACTGCAGCTCACAATGTAGGAAAACATCGTTAACATTTGTGACGAGGTTCGTGGAAAAGACACGTCAACTAGGCCAATTATTGAAGAGGAATTTTTATTATGCCCATAAAACTTATTAAAGCCTCCACAGGGACTTATAATGTTCTAGTAACTATCGACTAAAAATCGCCCGGGAGTTGTGGTCTAGCTCTTTCGTTTCACCAATCTTCCATCGGTAAGCAAATAATATCATACATTACAGACTTGGCATTCAGGTATTTTTATGAGGTGCAACTAACGTGTTATTTGTTGAATAGGCAAAGAAACACTCCAAAAAATCAATCGAATAATTTATGTTGAATCTTTAAATGAAAACTGTTTGAAAAAAATTTTACGTGGACGTCTGAATGTCTGTATGCTATTTTTCCGTATGTAATCACGATAAGTCCTGAAAAAATTGACGTATCAAAACCAGGCTTTTTTTATCAGCTTCAAAATTACATCAACTGGTTCCGTGTTGCAGACGGCTGCATAATTCGGAGTCGTTTAATTATTTTGTCTGTATAATACAAATAAATCAGTAATATGACTTAATTTTTTCTTTAACATTAAATGAGAATTATGAGGCGGGTAGTTTTAGATTTTTAAAACTTTTAATTTACGTAGAAAATTATAGTTTTTCAGATTGACTATAAAAAGAAAGACTTAAAAATAATCATGAATATATTATAAATTTTAAAAATTGAAGTAATTCTGGTATAACAGGGCATGGTGTATCGACCGAACACTGTCGCAATCTCGGAAGTATATTAGCAGTTCGCTGGGGGCGAAATACGCAGAGCCTGTGATAACACTTCTGGATGTTATGCATGGAGAGTCGAGAGCAAACACCCCCATGATATGCTTCCTCAGCATGGGATCCGACCCTACTCCGAGTATTAATCAGCTTGCTAAGAAAATTGAAGTGCCTTGCAGGAGCATTTCAATGGGTCAAGGCCAAGAAGTTCACGCTCGTCGATTATTGCTGACCGCTAAGACTGAAGTAGGTTGATAATGAATATTAGGACCAATATTTTTTCGGTAAAATAACAAATTTGAACCATTTATTTTAAATTTACGATAAAAATTTTAATGGTAATAATTATAATTATAATTAAAAGTAAAATTAACTAATATTTTCACTCATCTAATTATCAAATTTTGAGGGATATTGGGTGCTGCTGCAAAACTGTCACCTAGGACTGGATTACATGAACGAATTAATAGATTTCATCCTCGAAATGGAATCCCCGCATGATAACTTCCGTATTTGGATTACAACGGAGCCACACAATGATTTTCCAATTTCCCTGCTCCAGATGTCTATTAAATTCACATACGAGCCCCCCCAGGGTATCGCACAATTAATTTTCTTTCTATTTTTTATTCCTTCTTTTATTCTTTCTCACTTCGCTCATTTACGTCCCGACAAGTTTGCTGAAAGTGACAAATGAATTCACATGACACGACATTGCGTTCCAGGTATAAGAGCCGGGTTGCTCGCGACCTACAGCGGAATGAATCAAGACATGCTGGATCAATGTGACGCTGCTCAGTACATTCCACTTGTCTACACTATTTCCTTTCTGCATACCATCGTGCAGGAGCGGAGGAAGTACGGTCCTCTCGGCTGGAATATTCCCTACGAGTTCAATTCCGCCGACTGGCTTGCTTCCTGCATCTTCGTCAACAATCATCTCAATGATTATGATCCTAAGCGAGGGATCAGTTGGCAGACTATAAGGTTTCTTCTTTTTTTTTTTTCAGGACAGTAATTTCTTTAAATTTTATGGGAATAAAAGCCCAAATCTGCGGGGGATATATCGAACATAATTTTTTCAATTAAAGAGATCGATTTTTGGAAAAATTTGAAAAAAAAAT